>VUQG01035477.1:7593-26796 GCA_015106755.1 Etia nguti
TTAAAAAAAAAAAACAACAATAAAATATTAAAAAAAAAAAAAAAAAAAAAGATCACTGGAAAAAATATTTATTACCAGAACATTAAAATAGAGATCACCCTAAAAACTACAGAAAAAGACAAAGATTTCTGTCAGGTTCTTTAACAGTTTTGGTCAATAACTAAGTCAGAGACTAAGACGTCTAAGTTGTTTAGTTTAGGAAGGTTGGCTACAGTCAACATCAGTGGAACAGGTGAACAGATAGGGTTAATTTAGAGTGGGATGAATTACCTGTTTGAGAGGAAACATGTATTGTATACTGTAATTAGAAGTGGGTCAATGATAGAGCCTTGAGGAACACCAAAACAGAATTAGACAGAAACAGGGATTTCCTATAGTAACTGGAAATGTTGTTTTTGTGAGATATGGATGTAATACATGTAGGACAGTTCCCTTAACAACAACACAGGTTCATAAGTGGTTAAGGGAAGTGGAACGACTGATCCTATTAGAAGCAATGCTCAGATCTAAAAGCACTAGGAGGGTGTAGTTACGTCCATCAGTGGTTAAAAGTAGGTCATACAGAGAGATGTCTCTGTGTTGTGTTGAGATTCTAAGCCTAATAACTGTAGACTCTTAAAAATACAATTTCTGTTCTTAAAAGACATGAACTGACTTGACTTTCTCCAGCAGTTACTTAGATAATTGGTCTGTGGTTGTTGAGTAATAAAGAACCAGTAAATCAGCAAAATAAAGAGTTAGTAAGAATTATAGAATAAACTGATTATCAGACGTGGCATTTAAGCCTCGGGTAGATCATTTCTTTTTAGAAATTATTTTAAGTAGTTCTGAATAGTTAATAATTTAAAACTGGGACAGCAAAGCAGTAATATTAGCTAACCTGATTTGTGAATCAGGTGCAATTTGAGACCAAAGGGGTAACAAATTGCTCTTGCCTATCACACTGTGAAACTAGATCATTAAAAAACAGGTCTACCATTGAGAGGACTGACTGAGCCTGGGCTTTTAAATGATATTTGATAATGTGTCAAACAAATATGCAAATCTTTATCTTTTACCACTCCCATGGATTTTTTTTCTTTTCTTCCTTAAAAGTATCATGGGGAATTTTGTCTGAAGTTAGTTTCCATTTCTGTTCCAATAATATGATCATTTGTGATTTCTTGGTTTTACAAGTTCTGCATTTCAGTGGAGCAATACTAAGAATTGAGACACAGTATATGTCAAAAGAGGGCAAACATTCAACATTTAATGGTGATGTTGACCAATTAGAAAGGAGTCTGGATGCAGAGTCATAATTAAAAATGAAGCACACTTTGACGGGATGATTTCCTAAAACAGCGCTTTAAAAATGGCAGCTCTGTGATCTAACACAAAGAAATCTACTAAATCAAAGTTGGACAGTCATAAGCCAGAAGAAAGAATCAATGGACCTGTTTTAACTGAGTGTAGAACTGAGTGTGGGGTGGTCTATAAAGTAAAATTCAAAAATAAGGAAACAGGACCCTAAGACACTTCCTATAAATGTCTAACAGGCAGGTGGAAATGTGTTTCTGCTAAGGTGGCTGAGTCTACCGAGGTCAACCATGTCTCAGTTACTATAAATAAGAATGTGCAAATAATTTGAGAAAATCAGATCATTAATTAATAACGATGTGACCTTGAATTCAGAAGGTCATTTTTCTTTTAGTTTCTCAGATCTACCAGCACACGGGCGGATATAACAATGATGCAATGTAGGTTACAAGTATTAGCTTACCCCCAAGGCCACATGGGATAGTATGACTTTTTGTTGCAGATGAGTAAGAACGTACAGGCAGGATATGACTGAAAAAGTAAGCAGAATTATGTCTTTGTACTTTTATAAGCGTAAGTATTCGATTGGGGAAATATATAGGGTTAGTTGAGGTACCTGGCATGATCCACAGTAGTAGCAGCAAGTAGTAAAGCTTACAGCAACCATATGTGCAGGTGGGACTACAGGGGATTGTGGAAGAGTGCCTATTTAGGATTTTAATACCTTGCTCTTTTCATCACAAACAATGGCACCTAGGGCACAAGAAGTTAAACTTGTTTCTTTTTTTAACATTTATGAAACTGGCTCCAAAACTTCTTTTTTTTATAACAAAAAATTCTTCAGGAACCACAGTGGGGCCGCAGTTTGAATTCAGACTATTTACTTACTGTCGTTCAGCTATGAGTGCTACTTACCTTTAATACTCATTATGAAATCTCAAAATTTAACAGCATGTCAAGTTTAAAAAATCTTCATGCAAACTAATGGCAACTGCAGCTACTGTTAGTTATCAAAGCATTTCCAAGGAACGCATTTCCATTCTACTTCAAAGTGACTGGAAACTGTCTTCAGCAGGAACTCACCAACTGGTTGGAGAATGTACATTTTTCCCTTGTGATGACTGCCAAATGGTCACCCACAGTTCTCCAGGGTTATGCGGCAGGGCCTAATCTTTGAATGTTTCATCATGCTATCTTGATATACATGTGCTTAGTTTGGCAACATAACACACTGTATTTAGTATCTTAAAAATATTTAACCAAATGACTTTTGAATATATTACATTTATATTTCACTATTTCATGTGGCTGCTTTTCTAATTGCTGACTTTTCAGATGCCTTTTTTGCCCTGTTATAAGAACTATAATGCCAGTTGTTCAGTGGGGTAAAATGTAAATACAGTATAGTAAAAATATATAATCTTGACTATATAATAAATGTCTTATCTGTTAGAACTCTTCTAAATTATGATATTAAAAGCTAAATTTACTGTCCAAAGTAAAAAAATAAAAAAAAAAAGTGCCTTATTAAAGGTTTTGTTATGGTTTTAGGCCACCATGTGCTGCTGGAACTGTTTCAGTGTGCCATTGCATTGATTTTACAAGTGTCTGGAACTGGAGAATATTGAAGGGATAGATCATTTTCTTCAAAAAGATATTTATATATTTGGCATTTCAGTGATTGTAGTGGAGAGGACTGTTAAACAGAATCAGAAATCTTCCATAGGTGCTCAGCTGGGTTGAGATTTATGATAGAGTGTATGATAAGGTCCTTCAGTGACTCCTGTGGATGCTGTGATTGCAATAGACCACTCCCATTAGACTAGAAATGATTCATCATAGGATAAAAGTAATCACTCAGAAAATTTTGGATCGATAGCCAACCAGATTCCCTCATTGTTGGGGTCAGACATCTGTTTTTGTTTTGTTTTCCTTTAAATTGTCACTTGTCTGTAAGTACTAGCATCTAAAAACATACTCTGATCCCTGTGACACTCAGATCAAATATGGCCCGGTTTAAGATATTTGCAGAATGGGACATTTTTTGGATCGTGCTACTGACAAGTCTGATGCGGGCTGGTGACTGTTGTTCTTCTACAGACAAGGCGAGACCAAGTGTGCTTTAGGCTCAGTCCGAGTGTTGATTGAAATCCCTTGAAGCTGGATTTGCACTGTCTGCTCCCCAGCATTAATTCCTCCTCCCACAATTGATCCAGCCTCTCCAAGAGCACTTCCTCATATTTACTTCTATCAGCCCTTCAGTATAAGAATCTGCACTGTGTCATTGTTATTATAAAGAATGCTGCATACACCGAAAAACAATGTTAAAAGAAGAAAGAAATTTTATTCTAAGGAGGAAACCATATCCAAACCAGCAAGCATAAAAGAGCCACTGAATCCTCTGTGAGTGGTTTATGTTTCCCTCCTGTATATTGCAGAGATCACTGCTGGATGGACTGACTGACATGATGACTTGTTAAACCGACTGACCAACATTGCCACCTATTGGTTCCGGTGCTCACAGAGAAAGCCAAGTCAAAGAAGAACCTTTAAGGCTGGGATCACTGTAGATGGTTAAATGGACTGTGATGTTGAAATTAAGGCATGTGTTTCAGGTTTTAAAAAAAGGAGAAAATAAAGTGGGGTGGATAGTTGGCAAGCATAAGCATCCCCAAAGTAACCACTCCCAGGTAGAAAGTCTACATTAGACTGGTGTCTGAGAGAGAGGAAAGATAAACAATCACACACACACACACACACACACACACACTGCTGAGAGAGTCACAGTGAGCCAAATGCACACTCTTACAGATAGTGTGGCGGTGCAGCAGCCAGGAATCTTTGAGGTAACACTGGCTTCACACTGGCTTGTTTCTCTATCAGAGATGCTTGGGCTGGGCTAGGACTAAAACCTGGTGCTGGTGAGCTGCATAGTACTAATTTTAGTCACTTGACAATGAGAATTGATAGGCTATGAGTTTAATTTGAAGGCTTCCACAGCCACTGCCTCGTTTATCACATAGGGCGATTCCAGATAAGGAAAACACTCTGCTGCCTAGAGAATTTTTGATTCCCTGGCCAGTAAAGTATAACTGCTGTCTCCGAGGACATGAAGGATTACATGATGAATGATGTGAGCGGATAAATAATAAAGGCTGATTTAACGGCAGAGGTGGATTCTGCAGCTTTGAACATTCTCATTTGTGAGAATATTGATACCAGCATTTTATACGAATTATGAGATATGTGTTAATATCATCAAGACTTGATGAGTGCTAATAAATGTATGTACATATCTGTATGCTCAGGTCCAAACTAATACCGATTTTGCACACTACTTCAGACAGCCCCACTCCCACACACACACACACCCATTCAGCGCTGTCCAAATAAAATAAAAAGGCTGAACGTGATGAGTCCAGAGGAGGAAACACAAAAGGATGAACAGAGGTGTGATTGAGAATCAATGATAGCCATAAGCCAGGAATTTTTGCAGGGAGGAATCTGAGATATGAGACTGAGGTTGGGGGCAAGATCTCAATGAGGCTTTATAGCTTCATCACCCCTCCTGTGGCTCCTGTAATGATGGAGAAAGAGACAAAGCAGAAAAGAGGTTTGAAGGGTGATGGCAGTAAAAAGGGACAGCCAGTGGACAGAAATGAGGGTCAAAGAAGTCTGTAATGTATACAAATAGGCACAAGAAACTGCAAGAAACAGTAATATGCACAATGTTCATCGATCAGTTATGTTACATCATAGAAAACCTATGCAGTTGACTAATTAATAGAAAACTGCCTAATTGTGAAATGCACACAACCCATTATAAGGCACTGTTTGACACAGTATCAACATAAATGATTATGTATTTATTCAGTATTGCACTGGATTTATAATCTATAAAGTCTTTTAAACGAACCAATGGAAGATGATGAGTAACGCTTACTAATACTGTCTCTCTGGGTTTGCCATACAAAAGTTGCGGGGTATTAGTGAAGGGTCCTGGGACCACAAAGGCCAGTGTATTGCGCTCGAATGCAAGCTTTGCACAGCTGGTAATCACAAAAGACTATTGAAGAAAGATATTTATGCCAAAAGAACTATTCACATTGAAGTAACTAGGTACACACAAAGGTGCCCACAGAACAGCCTTCAGCTGTTAACACTGTAGATTGAAGCAGTTAGTACATAGGGCTGTATTGGCATTATAATCAACAAAAGCTACTCCACTGAGCCTTCTCTAACTGTTTCGTCGTGCTGGAGCGCAGCTTCTCAGTTTGAAAAAAAAAATCTATTTAACTCTACAGGCAACTTTCATAATCTTCTATCCAAGAGTCGGTTACTAAAACACAAATTTTATCTTTCACATTAGTGATGTTCGTTAATGTCAGTTATACTGTTTCATGTCTTTTCATATATGCTGCTCTCTGTGTGGTAAATATCCAGTCTTAAAATGTTGAGTGAGTTTCTATAGTTGTTGCTTTGACCAAGTTTCTATTGTAAAAAAAAGATAAATAAATAAAACAATAAAAATTAAAAATTGAACACAAAAGAAACAAACAAGACGTTTATGTCAGAAGCTTAAAGCTAAAATAAGACTAAAAAAATACTGCTACTACTGTTGCGTCTCAGGGATTGTGCACAGTGGGATTTCATCACACACACTTCTTTCACGCTTTTTTTTTAAAGCTGACATTGCAGTTGTGCTATTCTCTAGGTGCAAACTGAGATGGAGAATTCAATTGTCTGTTATATCTGACAAGGTCTAACTCAAACTGTACTGTTATGTCAATACACAGCGCACATAGTCTAGTACGACCAATTGTAACAATGGCTTTGACACTTGTAGAAACACTTTTGAATGAATGGCCACAGGTTTCTCAAACACAGGCCCAAACCACAATACAGTTCTTCTGTGACAATTAGAGCTTTCATGTTGTCAAGGTTCAAAATGTAGGCTGGATAAAATAGGTAAGTGAGCCAGCTAAAGGAGAGCAGAGTGCACTTTTAGAGAAGATGAGTTAAAGCCCTGGAACACATTTATAACCTCATAAAAGTGGAACTTTCACTCAAGAAAACAAAAAGAGTATTTTTCTACTACAATTACAGCTTACATTTATAGGAAAACACCATCTCAATGGTTACTTACAGAGAAATTCCAGAATATTTTATTTTCAAGAACTGAACTTGAAAATAAAAGGGGGGGTTGAGGCAGCTGTGGGACCTTCTTGTGCATATCCTCAGTCAAGTGTTCTGATCAAGACAAACCATCTGGTGCTGGTCCCAACCTTCTGCAGTTTGACCTGGCATGGTTGTGTCCACCTGCCTTCTGTGCTTCTCAACAGCCACGAGGCTTCTTTGTCCTACTGCTTTTAAGGCTCGTTATGAGTCGAAAGCTGAAATTATGAGCAGTCGTTGCTGATAACATCTTAGAGCCCTGTAGTGAAAGGGTTTCAGCATCTAGTTAAACACAAAGAGAAAAAAAGATGGTGATATATATAAGGTTTGCTGAATTGGTATGACTTTGTGGACATCACAGGATGACTGTGGAAGAAAGCTCACCAACAAATTAAGTACCTTTAACGAGATATAAGCCTTTCTTTCGAGACAAAAGTGAAATAAACTTTGTCTCGCTTTTCCCGAACCTTCTGCTGTTGTCTTCTCCGATAGCTGTGGATTATGCAGTTCATTGACATTCTTACCAGTTGATTGTGATTTCCTATTCAGCCCTTTGATCCAGGCCAGATTTAAAAATTCTGTTTGTGAACCGTCCATACCTTTGGTCTGTCGAGCGCTTGGCAGGATTGGAGGCTGACAAGCCAAGCAATCGTCACCTCCCCTTGAAAAGAGCCAGGGGTAGTGTGAGATTCATGGTGTTCAAAGCACTTCTCTCCTCCTTCATCATTATGTGGGATGATGCCAGTGTACCCACTGATATACATGGAAACATGTATTCTGTAGCTATAAAGTCTTCACATTCATCGTCCATCATATATTTAACACGATTCATGTTATTTGTTTCTTTATTTACTGGCTCTATCAATTATCTCATAGTATGATTACATAGTGAGGGTAAGCTGAACTCACTCTATAGGAATTTATTTTAAAAAGCAAATATACACGAGCACAGTTTTCTCCAAATGATAAATATTAATGTTAGTTAAGCAAATGTGAGCTGAATCTCTCAGACTCAACTAGTTTGCTTCCCAATTTCATCCCTTGGCTTTGTTTCATCTGTGGTGATGTGTGGTTTTTCATCAAGATTTCACAATATTTCAAATTATTGCATGCATGTACTCTTGGGAACAAGGTGAAAAGGGCACTATTCCCCTTAAATTGCCAGAGAGTTTTAGTAGTAGGTTCTTTAAAAAAAATAGCTTTTAAGTAATTTGTGGATACTTTTAAAAGAAAGACTCCATTTGTAAAACACAACACAGTGGCTTAACTCAAAGCTTTTGATGCAAAAATGGACTGGGGACACGATAAGAAATATAAAAAGATTTATATCCTAATACTTAAAGTGTGAGGGAAACACTGTTTTAGTCCAAAAAGAATTTCTTTTTCCACAGAAATAATAAAATTGTTTTCTACAAGACACTACATTCGATCTTAAACTAATGAAAATAATGATACCTCCAATTTCCCATCCAATCACTGGATTTAAGGATGAACAATTTGCAATAAGGCTTTCTGTTGCAGGTGTCAGTCCAGTTGAAAACTCATCAATAATTCTCTGTTTTGGTCCCACTTCTTGATCAGCTATGGTTCAGTGCAAAAACCCTGAGCCACCATACATTCATTTATATTAAGAAAAAGGGAAATGGGTGAAGGATTTTATTGAAACATGTAAACACGCATGGAAATACAATATACAAGAAAAAAAAAAACTGTGCAATTCCAGCAAACTTGATAGTCTGACCACTTTTAGTCTTCAACAAACTTTTCGTAATTTCTTTAAGTGGCCTTCAGGCTACAATGAAGCCCCTGTTATTGCAATCTAAGATCTAAGCTTAGATCTTAGATTACATGGGTTCAGTTGTGCCCCAGTATGGTCATCACACCTGTAAACTGAAGTGCAACTCGACATGAAAATGCTAATGCAAAAAGTGAATTTCGTATTTCTTAATTGGTCCTTAAAAAGTTTAGCCAATTATCAAAATCAACAGGCTGCAGGATAAATTACTATGAAACTGACATTGCAGAGCTGCTCTTGGACAGTGTTTGTGTAAACTGTGTCACGCTTACTATCAGATAGTGGCTGGTTTTGTGAGGAAGTAACAGAGTTTGAGGGTCTCTGATAAAGAGTGAGATGCAGGTGCAGTGTTGCTGTGTTTCTTAGATGATTATGTTTTCAGAGACTAAGCTTTCTACTTCATTTTAAAGACCATCATCATTTTAAAACATGCATAACATGTGTGAGTCTTACAGCTACCCATCTCATACTGAGATCCCCACAGCACCCCCTACCTGAAACACATTCTTATGGATATGACCTTCAGTGTAAACTGCTGAAGCAGAAAATACTACAGCAACTGAAACTGTAACATTTTGAAATCAGTGTGTTAAAGATGCAATGGGCCCAGAAAGTGAGAACTATCGTCAAACATCCAGTCTCCTTTTAATTGCCTGTCATGGTGTCTGGATGTTATTATCTTGGATTAACTGCTATGGTGCTTGAGTCATTATTGAGCAGGATATGTCATTTAAACAGATATCTAGGACTGTTTTTTCTTCAGCCAGAGTGATGCTGAAAAATGTGTTACTTCTAGGTTGGACTGCTGTAAATCCTGTTCTAAAAGCTCGATAAAAAGCCTTCAATTGATCCAAAGTGCCGACAGAGACTAGAAAGAAAGACCACAGTTTTTCCATATTAGCTTCTCTTCCTCCAGCCCCTGTTAAATCCTGAATTATATTTAAAAGCCTTCATACATGTACAAAGTCTTGAGTGATCGTAGATTAAAGAAATAGTGTCATATTATCCCAATAGAGCAAATCATTTCAAGGGTGCAGGCTTACTTGCTGTTTTAAAAGTCTCTGAAAGTAGGATGGGAGGTCGAGCCTTCAGCTGGTTCATTTGCTGTGAAAAAAACAAACAAAAAAAGTGTGACTTTAGGATACTACAGACCTAAAGTTATCTTATCTTAATATCTTAATATAATATAGTGAGTTCTTCCTTTCCACCATTGCCAGGTTCTTGCTCATAGGTCATTGTTAGTGTTGTGGGGTTCCTTACTTTACAGTATGAAGTACCATGGACATTGCCATATCTACTTGTTATTGTATTGTATTATTGTATTGTTATGTAAGCCTTTTCTAACTAATAACTAAAAATATACATGAAAATACATATTTTTTGTGATAGCTTTTTTTTGAGCTGATCAAATGAAAAAACAAATCAAAAATATATCAGCTCAGTCAAATAATGACAGAATTAGCTCTTTCTGACATGCTAATACAGTGCACCTCGCCTCTTTCAGAGTGTGAGCTGGGATAAGCTCTAGTAAAGCCAATGAATGAATGAATGAATGGATAAGGTTTTTCTCTAAGATAGATTGATTTAGCACTTTCCTTACTAGTCTTAAACTGGTGGAGAGTTTTTTTTTATGGACTCTTTGTACCCGTTGACCCACAGTGTCCCCTCTCGTCTCTTTAAAATCGACCAGAGCTGACCTTTTGTTTTGCTTTATTTTCTGTAGTTGTTAAAATTGAGAAATTGATCTGTGTAGGCAGGTTTCAGAGAAAGAAAAAGAGATATGAACCTCTTATCATATTTTCACGGGTAAAGGGGGAAATGGTTTAGCTGAGTGTTTAGTTTCCTCACATAATTAGCATTAACATTAATTAACCGTAATTAACATGATTATTCCACACTACAGTTTACAACAGGTATGACAAGCTGTGTATCATTAGTTTGAGACTGTGACACCAGTGTCACTAGTAACCATTTTTAGGAGGAATAAGCAGCAGAAGAATGGTCAGCAATTTTCAATTTGAAGCTTTTTCCATTGTTCGTTTTCCCCCCAGACAGAAGGGACGGAATGAATCATGCGGCCTTCGATCATTTCTATCAAAGCCTCAATAAAAGGATCCTGACCTGGCCTTGCTATACATGGCAACATACAATAATAAAGTCCAATTTTTTTCAACAATAGAGGGACTTTGCGGATCAGTATAGTCTCCAGCAACAAACTTAGCTGAATAGCAGTGAAGTCGGAGGGTTCAACTTTATGATATATGTAACAATACCTCCAAATTACTATGTAATAATGTTTTTCTATAATAATACATGCGTCTTTATGATTAATAACAGCTAAAGGTGTGCTGTTAAAATGTTTGTCAGCTACAAACATCTGACAAATCTCACAGGGGGCAAATTATAGATGAATAGGTGCCGGGAAGTTATTATTTTTTCTCTTTTAAGCTTTAGTAGTTTGGCGCTACCCTCAAACTCTGTAACTGGAGATGATACACCTGCTGCCAGCTGATTTGAAGGACTTAAAAGAAAAATCCACCCTCAGATAATGTTAGAGCAAATTTTTAAATCTAAAAGAAGTTATAACTCTTTGATACCGAGGGCGCTGACACTTGAGGATGGCCATCTGCCTTTGATGTTTACCATAACTGAATCCTAGCTGCACTGGAAATATCTTAATGCAGAGTCACATCTGTATCTGGGCATATCTTTCCTATTCATCTTACAGACAGAGATGGGGGTTTGGCAAATATATTTAAAAAAGCAAAAATTAAATTAAATTAATAAAATTTAAATAATTTATGCAACAAATCTGAATGTAGAGAAAACTGTATGTGGGTAAGTGCTATCTGGCAGGGATACCGGGGTTGACTGGCAGGTGATGTAATTCTAATATTGATGCAGAACTGGGATTTCTGCCACAGCACAATTGCTATTTATCCATAACAGAACCATATCAGTGTTTCTGCATGTTTTAGCAAATTAGTAAACTATAAATCTAGTGTACAAATGTTTGTTTATGGCTCACCATTTTCACGCCATATTTCCCTGCAGCAAACTGTGGAAAACCCATGCAAGGACTTCAAACCTGCTTAATCCCAGGGATTAGTAGCAGTGAGCACATTATGCATTTTTTGTGGGTTTTTTTTTGTTTTGGTAAATGGGGTAAGTTATGCAAAACACAAGCTTATTCTTTAATTCTGGAACTAAATAAAGTTAACAAAGGTTGAAGAACTAGAAGTTTACTGCAGTGACTTCAGCTCTAACTGTTGTTTTAACTTTAACTTTCTTTTCCTTTGTACTTAATAAGGTATTATACTGCAAGCTGTATATGATGTGATAATGTTTGGATAAGATGGATCAACATTATTGGCATAAACCGTAAAGGAATAGCATGTACAGTAAAAAGAAAATGTTGTCATTATTTTATATTGGCATATTTCTGTAGCTGATGTAAAGATGAGCCTGCGTAAGCTTCCCAACATGGATGATTTGAATCTGTCTTTAACATATGTACTCAGTGAAATGGAGCATACTTGTTTATGCCTTGTAAAATCTTTTTTGTTCAATGCCCTGTGTGCGAAAAAAAACGATGCCTCGCTGTGTTCTGTATGGATCACAATCCTCTAAGTCTCATGTGATGTGCAAAATAAATGAGGAGGAATGCAATCAGCTCAAAAGTGCTTCCAGATTAAAGCAAGTCCCAACAGGCAGGATAAGCAGTGTACAATTTGACCCCTGAACCCTTAATAATGTTCTGAAATCCCTGCTGTAATCGACTACAAGGTCCTGACAGGTTGTTGGATCAGCGTTGCTTTCCAGGAAAGTCACCACAAGGGCTCTTCACCTAATGAAATCTTGCAGCTTTCGTATTGATTTGCCGCTGGTACTTTGGAGTTGTGTGCAAAGCAGGGAACAAACACAACAATGCATATTGTTTTCCTATGGCGTGTTTTTTTTTCTTTTCCAACACACTTTCTATGATGTGGAGTTGTTAACTTGGACAGATTAAAATTGACACAACAACTTATAATAGAAATAAAGTTTTCTGAAATTCGATTTGATGATAAAGCGGAGCTGTTATCTGCTGACTGGGAACATTTCAGTGAGCAGCTGCCTATATGGACTGCTGATGCTATGAACATAATGAAATCTTTGTAATTTGTAATATTTCTAATAATACAAGATTGCGGATAAACACTATATTTTAACACAGTTTTGCCTTTTTTTTGTTTTTGTGACAGTGCACACAAAGAAGTGAAATACATATCTTTGTGTGTATGTGGATGCTCTTTTAGCAAAAGAGTTATCATACATTTTTTTTATAATGAAGCAAAGCCCTTGATCTCAAAGCCTAGCCCCTTTTTTAAGTGTGACTTTTAAAAATTCCCCAGACAACTTTATTCCTATTTGCTTCCTTCCCGAGGAATTTATTTTTGCTTGTAGTTTGCTTTTGCCCTTTAGTTCTCCGAGCACTCAGAACTCTTGAGAAAAAAAAGAAAACTGTTTACTTAAATTAAACTGACAGTGAGGCTCTTTCTCTGAAGAAAATATACTTTTGTTTTGACATCGTTATTGTGACTAGATAAATTTAATAAAGACAACAGTTTCAGTCACACACTTAAAACAATGCTTTTATGGAAAAAAAAAAAAAATGTCAGTCAGTGTCAATTTCATGGATCTGGGTGAAAATCCAGAATGGGTGAGCGAGAGAAAAAGAAAGATATTTATTAGGCAAACAGTAAACTGAATGCACATTTTTATATCCAAATTTGAGACAGCACAATGGACTTCTCTGAGAACTCAACATGTAATAATGTAGAAGGTTTGACAACTTACAGTTTAAAATTTTTTTGGGGGTAAAACGGTAAATTTTTTAAAAATTCATGGATAATAACAATAAATAAAATCTTGTCCATGTTGTTGTTATTAATTTTTAATCTAAAAATATCATCTAGCTTAAAGGGCTTGTGCATACTGGAGGAAGGTCAGGAGAGTAAACCTGGAGAAACATTGTCGAGGTCCTGTCATGCTCGGGGGCTGATGATAATGTAGTATCATGTGGAAAGTGCCTGACTGGCAATGACTTCCTTTTTCAGCATGACAGGGATTCCAAACAATGTATGAAAACAAAACCTGGATAGGTAACACACAGTGGAACACTGTCGGTCATGTATTGGCCTCCCCTGAACTAACAGCTTATAATATTTATGATACTGATACTTAAGTATCATACTAGGTAGGTCTTGAATAAGGAATATGTATGATCAAGTGTTATCACCTTTCTATATTCTTTTTCCTGTCCCAGTAGGGCATTGAAGCTAGTAAGTCAGTCCTAATGCTTGAAAACTTTGTATAAAGTACACTGAAAGGAAACACACATCAGATGGAGAATCCGCTCGCAGTTATTTGAGTTTACAGTACTGAATCCTGTTATGATGAATTCATAGCAGGCTCAATTTATCACAGAAACTTTGGTTCCATCTTCTTCAATGATAGCGCACACATTCTCTCTTTCAGCATCTCTAATCGCTGTGGGAAAAAAAAAAAAATGAGGAAGAGATATGGAAGCCTGTCAGCAGGCAGCTGTGCTTCTGAAAAGGTAGTTGCTGCCTTTGGAGCAGGTTCCAGTCAATGTTACCCGTATTCCACATTCATTTCTGGAGCTAACTTTGTGATCAAAATGATAGTAAATGAGGTATGCCAGGGGAGACGGAGGTTATAGAGAGGTGAATGTATCACTTGCAACACTTCAGAGTAGGCATAGAGAATGATAGAGATTGAGATATAAAGCTGGGAGGCCACTATCTTCATTGGCATGCTGTCAGTGTTGCCTCAGTTCCCTCTTCTCACAAAGGTACATAGTTGGCCACGCAAAAAAGCAGAAAGAGTTTCCGAAATCATATCAAAGCAAAATCAATATATTTGTTGAGCACTTTTGAGAGGGATGGTCAAAAATGCAGGAAACCAATATAAGTCTACATTTAATTATGGGTTCAAAAGACCAACATTTTCCTCCAGTGTTAGGGAGAGCCATCAAATTTAGTAATCTGGCTATGTTTACTGGCCTTACTGCTAACTTGGGTACTTCCGAGAAAAAAGAAAAAAAGAAAAAAAATGTTCATTCATGCAACTGATTTGTTCCACACAAAGGCAGAAATCTAGCTGTCTAGCTTTTAATTACAGATGAACAAAATGGGCATTATTTGTAAACAGTACAAAAAAAGGGGTAAGACCATCAACTTGAGTGTGTTCATTCTTCCAGCACGCTGTCTTTCTGAGTACTAACAGAAGGTCAGGAAAGTGGTAATAATTTTTAAATTATCTTTCTATAGTTCCTTATAAAGTACCTTATAAAACAAAACCTGGTTTTTATTATACAAATGGGACATCTTTTTTAACGAAAATGGCCAAGCCGCTGGTTCTATATTTGGGGTGGTATATTTGGCCTATCTAGGCTCTCCTTAATTTTGAATGTTCATTGGATCGGAGGTGAGTCTCCTGTAGAAATATAATCTCAGACCCCAAGGATTTCAAATGCAAGAAAATCTTTCTGCATTTTATGGGATGGTGTATTTGCTTAATATTTCAGCTTATAAACCATATTGAGCTAAAAGATGACTTATGAAGTCCAGTCGTATGTTAGACAACCTGAGCATACATGATTCCCAGATACAGAGGTTGAGGAGAAGGGGAGTGGGGATATAGGAACACATAAGTAAAAAGGAAAAATTCCCAAATCCATGCTGGTCTCTCAAAACTGTGAGAGATTGCACCAATGTTTCAGGGATAACTGCCTAACTGTCTTCTAAGCTCAGCAGAGCATCGCTAAAAAAAATAGAAAACCATATATGTGTGGTGATAGGACAAGTATTAACAAAGGCATATGTGGACTGGCTTGGAAAGACAAAATGAAAAAGCCATGTGTATTCGACAGCAGTCAAAACTGTTCATGTATTAAAAAGAACTCATATTTTATCTCTATAATCTACAACCTGAGTATACTTACTTGAGTAACAAAGAGCACCTAGGGTGGAGTATAACATGTACAAGTGAGTGAAAGATTGCTTACAAGACTCAAAATGTCAAAAATACTTTTTGCTTTTACGGACACACAACCATCTGCCACTAATAATTAAGCACCAATTTACTTGCCTACCAGTATTGTGGTGTTTTGTGAGATGAACTTCTGGGCCTCCTCTGGGTGGAGAAGGTTTTTTTCTGTATTATGGTAGGAGATTCTGTGTTGGTCTGGGTAGAAAGTATCGAACTTCACTCCCTTCCTCCATCCTACATAGCTGATGTCTGATGTCTTTGAATGCAGTGTGGGCTTTGGCGTGTGGTGGGTTCCCCTGTCTGAGCATTGGGAGGTGTAATTGGAGTGCCTTGTCCAGCTGTGGCGCTTGTTGCAACTCCAAAGCTAACTTAGGCTACGTCCACACTAATATGTTTTCGTTTGAAAACGCATCGTTTTCTCTCCGCTTTGGCCTTCCATCCACACTGAGACGGCGTTTTCGGTCAAGGAAAACGCAGCGTTTTGAAAACGCTCTCCAAAGCGGATACATTTGAAAACGCCGTTTTCGCATCGCAGTGTGGACAGCGAAGCCGGAGCCTTTTCAAAAACGATGACACATTTTAGTCATGTGATCCAGTCATGTGACCAATTAAACTAAGATAGCAGAGGGCATTATACAGCAGTTGTTTTGTTTGCTCTCAATTTTGACAGCCCTATTAAAGATTAATATCAGTTTGTACATGCTATAGATCTTCAAATTCTTTAATTCTCACTCGCTTTTGCAACTTTGTACTTTTGTGTTACTCGCAGCAACAACTCCACCTGTTACTCCATTTAAAAAACTCGGTGCTTTTACTCAACATTTTGCTGCAACGTTTCAAAGAGCCGGAAAGTAAATAAACGGCAGACAGAAATGAGGCAGGTCAAATCGTCTTGCGTTTCACGCATGTGCAGTACTGGAACGTAAGCGTTTTTGGCCATTTCAATGTGGACGCACAACTCTGTGAAAACTGCTGAAAACGATAGTGTGGACGCGGAGCATTTTCAGACAAAAACGCCGTTTTCAAATTTATCCGGGCTAGTGTGGACGTTTCCTTAAGCAGGGCCAAGACAACACGTTCTCACTCCCAAAGCGTAACATTTAACGCTAGGTGACAAATCGTCGGTATATTATGCTTACGGGCACCCAACACGTCCCTATATTACGAGATTGGAAAAATGAGGAAACATGAGAACCATTTGCAATGAATCTACACATGTATGCTTA
This sequence comes from Etia nguti, assembly GCA_015106755.1. Lineage (NCBI taxonomy): Eukaryota > Metazoa > Chordata > Actinopteri > Cichliformes > Cichlidae > Etia > Etia nguti. The sequence continues at coordinate 24,142 of VUQG01035477.1, forward strand.
TTTGACTTAAATTGCTTTGGAAAACCCTATCTAACGTCATTAATGTGGTGGTTAAGGTTAGGGATAAGGTTAGGGTTAGGGCTGGAATACATGGCTGGAACATCTATTACCGCGGGACCGTCGTTCTATTGGATTTCATCCACAACCCGGCGCGTAGCATAGGAACGCGCAAGGTTGCCTTTCGCGTTCCCATGGAACGCCTCGGGACGTGACAAATCGTCAGTATATTATGCCTCGGGAGTGAGAACGGGCAGTAGTGCAATTCTGAGGCTCTAGTAACTATTCTGGTATTATTCATCCATGATTTTGCCTCTAAATCATCACAGTTCTAAAATATTGTCCATGAATGTAATCCAATTCAATTCAATTCAATTCAATTTTATTTATATAGCACCAAATCACAACAACAGTTGCCTCAGGGCGCTTTATATTAATCAGTAATCAGGCTTCCCTCAACAACTGTTGCCTTGACTGTTACTCAGATGAAATTGAGTCTTTGTCTTCTTTTAGCTCTGACGTGACGGCCTTAATGTTGGATCAAAATTTTAATAAACTTTAATTTTGAGGATTTTTCCAAAACCCTTGTGCCAGGAAGACAGAAGCTCACTTCTGAAGGACTCTTTCACAGAAGTCAAAGCTTCCTACCTGGGCCATCTAGTTGCATGTTAAGGTCAGAGTCCGTGTTGAACGCCTAATGGTCAGAAGAGTTGTTTGTCCCCTTTTGGATAGTTTAACAGCCATTTTCCTAGTTAGAATATGTAGAATACACCTTCAGACTGGGACTCCAACAAGTTTTTGTATTGAAGTGTGCCAAAAATCAAACTTTGAAAAAGTTTCTGTAAAGAGGAGGGGCCAAAATACCTCATGAGACGTGTGCAAACCTGGTGACAAACTACAAGAAGCTTACTTGCCAACAAGGGTTTTTCCACTAGGTACTAAGTTATGTTTCGTTTGTGGATCAAATACTTGTTTCACGACATGACACAAAAATTAATTTATACCTTTTATGTAATGTGTTTTTTCTGGATTCTTGTTGATATTTTGTCTCTTTCCCTTAAAATGAAATTACCACAAACACAAGAAACTGTTCACAAATTCACAAATTCAGTGGGGTATAAAACATGTTTTTCCTCAGTGTATCTCTGAGAAGTGAGCAACTTTGATAACAAGGTATTCTGGGTAGTCATTTTTATGTATACATGAAGAGATCATATTTTAGACTCTCTCCTGGATTTAGAATTAAATGATCATACTATAAGTGCTGTGTGGAGAGAGAGAGAAAAAAGAACAGTAATACTACTTAATTTGCTTCTGCTGCTTATTTGGGGCTGATGGTTATTGCACACAGAGACAGCTTTACACACAGGTATCATTGCCAAAATTTTAAAGGACTAAGGCCAAAAGCCTAATTGTGTGGAATAACAACAATTGATGAGAGGGCTCAGTGTACCTGAAGGCTTCCATGATAGCAGCTGGAGCTCATGAGCAGATTGACATAACAGAACACTTCCAACTGAGTTGAAAAGTGGTTATACACCACTGTAAACAAACAGCTTGACTTGTAATGATTTGATTACTATTATTAGATTTAACTGTTTATAGGTTTTATTAAGAAGGTGAATGTAAATGTAATGGATACAACAAGGGAGCCAAAACTGGGTTCAGAGAGAATAAAAGGCTGTTAAATGCTATTAAACCCCGACTCCATCACAGCAGTACTGAGGTACAGCATCTTTCCAATGTAATATTCTGATTCAAGACAAGAAATACATTTTTCTAAACATTTATTTTTATAAATGCCTGGTAAATTAAAATCACATTGAATTTGGCAAAGGGAATATAATAACTTCTTCAGGAAACAAAATAGAATTTATGACTTGGACCTGATTAGATGAATTTTCAAAATGTGCTTGTAACCATATCAACATTGATTTAAATCATAAGTTCATAATAGTAAAGCCAAATAATGAAATAAATGGAATAAAAAAATTGATACAATTTATACATATTTATTGTTGTCTGAGTGGTTACTGTATGCTCTGAGTGATGGGCTTTCTTGTCATAATAACTGTATTAAAATGTATAATTTCAAAAGTGAGGTATTAATGTTTGCAACCCTTCTGCCTTTCTGTTCCCTTTTGGGTCTCAGACCCAAGGTTTTGAGTTTTGGGGATGTCTTGAGTTTACTTTAACTGTCAGGGTCAGACGGTCCCCCATCGGTCGACCTGCCTATATGTGTGTGTTGTTTGTGTTTTTCCTTCCTCTCTGTTTCTTCCTCTCTGTCTCCATGGTGATTGTTTACAGAAGTCGCGCTGCGACGAGTGACATCCGACCCGGAAGTGCTGCCGCACTGGAGCCGCCACACCTTCAGCTGCTTCCAATCGTCTGCCATCTTAGGCAGGGCTATTTAATGGTGTGGTCGAGCGACAGTCAGCGCTGGAGTATTCAAATCCCGACGTCGGTTTTGAATAACTTTACTTTTTTTCAATTAAATTTATGTATGCTGTATGCATTTTGTTCATTCCTAAGTTGTGAGTCTACACCAACCAAAATACTGTCTTTAGTTATTAACATTTGAAAAAATGAAGGCACTTGAAAAGTAACACAAAATTAGCTGCCTTTACAGAAAAACAAAAACTTTTCAGAAGTACTTAA
>VUQG01035482.1:15059-25212 GCA_015106755.1 Etia nguti
TGAATCTCCATGACAATGGGGTAGAAAATGAAAGCAGGCAGCATTTTGGATGAAGCATTCATTTCTAACCTGAGCGGGTCTGTGTCAAAAGAAAGAAAACCAGATCAACGGTGCACCTACATGGGAATAATGAGTCCCAATCATCAACTAAATAGCTTTTCAGGTTTCTAAGATAGCATTTGTGACCAAATCACATTTTATGAATACCCAGATCAAATACTCTAAATGGTACTGAAAAATGACCACTATTGTAACACTGTAAAGTAACCACATGTTTAATACTGAATTATTTCGTTTCCTGAAGTAAATGTACTGATATTTTGTTAACCTCCAACAATACTTGGGCATTTACTCCTAGTTTCTATTGTTCTTGTTTCGGTTCTAGTCTCGCACATGCCCTTTAGACAGCCCAAAGAGGGCCAGTGGGGCTTAAATTGTGGTTCAAGAGCTCTCTACAGACTTGTGTGATGAGAAAACACAGCTGAGCTGATTAAACTACCCATTAACATCAAGCAGACAGCGAGCGAGAAGGCTACCGTGTTTCTTGTCTCATACCCTGTCTGTCTTGAAGATGTAGTAGAGGGCAAAGAGAGGCACGACTCCAAACATTACACCCAGCAGAGAGGTCTTGTTTGTGGGCCTGAAGTGAGCGTAGGGATTGGCTCGTGCGTACACCCAACGTGTCAAGGCAGGGTCCTCCTGTACAGACAGAAGTAAGCAAGGACATTTATCACCAAATGTAAATGTAGAATTCCTAGCAGAAAAATAGACTCAAATATTTACAGCAAATCAACCAAAATTAAAAAGTCTCATAGTGATGTTAATAATGTTGATATCCACTAAACTTAAACCTTTTATTTTAAGTGGGGAAAACTCAGGAAACAGCAGAAAAGAGAGAACGGTGGGTCATTTTTCCAGGAGATGCCATTCTTGGTGTACATATTTTACATGGTTTACATTTAGCTGATGTGATTCAAGGATATTGGTATTGTGCTTGCTGGTCAATTTCATGAACTTAATAGAACAAAGCCATCATAAATGTAACAGTAACATGGAAAAATGTCTGCCTTTAAAACAATCACAGCGCACACAGTATAGATAGAAAAATAAAGTAATCCAATTACACCACCAAGAAACATAAAGAATTGAAGCATATCCAGACAGGTGACAAACTAAATCAGCATAAAGGGCTGCTACAACTACTTCAGTGGACATCTGCTATGACTTTAAGTTTCAGTACAGAACCTACACTGTAACGATTAAAGTCATTAGATATTAGACAGTATATTCAGTTATATTGTGTTTTGATGATTGCTGCTGACCATGCTGTATAACATGCTGGTCCACAATCTCTCATAGGTGTCGAGCTGGGTTGGGGTCTGGTGACTGCAATGGCCATAGCATATAACTCAAACTATTTTTATAACGATCAAATCATTCAGTGAACCCTGGTGCCTAACGGATGGGGGCTACTCCAAGCAGTAAAGACATGTTTCATCACAGGATAGACAGGACTGTTGTTGATGTACAGTAACTCTTCACACTAAAGACTCAAGTGGACCCAAACCATGCCAGCGAAATGCTCCCTGGGACCATAACAGAACCACGAGATCCCCTAATTTAACACACTGCAGGGGTCGGGTTTTTTCCTTTTTTTCCCTGTAACCTGTCTGTCAGTTTTCAGAGCACACCAGGAAGAAAGCAATCTGTACTGCAGCGCACTGATCGGATCTGCCTCTAAAATCCCAAGACGTAAACGATCTTCGTAATGCAGTAGTGACTAACCTGGAGGGGAAGGTCTCGTTTATAACCTTATCTAATATTTAGACTAAATAAATACATATAGTCACCATTTTCTATCGCATTATTCTTGCTGTGCACCGCTAATGCTACCCGTTAGCATCCCGGCCAATAACTTGAGCACTTTTCAAGGGTGACATTGCTAACTAGCAAGTAGCCACTTACAATGAGCTCTTTTCTGTGCGGGTTATTGAGTTGCATCTGATACTGGCGCTTCAGATTTGCTCGCAGTGCACCCCTGGCTTCTTCGGCACGCCTCTGCTCCGGCGAAAGGTTGAAATATTCGTTTGGATCCAATGTTTTTGGCCGAGTGGCCAAGGGCGCCTCTCGGTAGTCCGCCATGGTTGTTTGATGACTGCTGGAACGGTGGCAAACGCGAGCTTGTGAAATCTCGCGTTGAGTGAGCGCCGTATTACCATAGCAACGTCAAACTTTGGCTGAACGAAGCAATGGATGCAGCTCAGATAAGTGAAGAAAAAGTGGGTGACGGCATGTCGGCTGACAGCGACGATGACTTTAAATGTGAAGACGTTTCTGTAGAAGACGAATGGAGTTTAAAAGAAGGTGAAGAAGACTTGGAAGCGACGGTTAATGACATCAAAGACCGGGCAGAAGCCAGTGCAAGGCCCAGTTCAACCAACAGAACATCCAAACCACCAGCCGTAGTTGACTTTTTACGGAACTTTCTCTTCCAAATGGGCATGACAGAAACCCTCGATTGTTTTCAAACCGAGTGGAGCGAGATGGTGCAGAAAGGACTGCTCGGGGAAGAGGGTCTCATGGTGACCCCATTCGTGCACATTGAAAACCAGCGTCTGGAAAACGAGCTGAGAACCGCTCGGAGGGAGATGGAGGAGTACAGGCGTGCAGTTTCTGCAGCAGCCGGGACTCTGGCGAGGGTGCAAAAAACCAGAGACTTCCACCGGATGCAACATAAGCGTGTTGTCCAGGAGAGAAACAGACTCATCGAGGAGATGAGGAAAGTCAAGATGCAGTGCAACAGCTACGAACCTGCGCTGAAGCGGATGAACGAGAAATACGAGGTCGTTTTAAAGCAGGCCATGCTGGCGGCTTTGGAGAGGGACAAAGCCTTCGGGGAGGTGAACCGTCCGTCAGCTCAGCACGACACCCTCCGTGGAGGGAAGGAAGAGGGAGGAGGGCCGGGTGAAGGAAAGACAGACTCTTCAGTGACACAGCCGAGACCTCCGGCCTCTACGCACTGAAAAAATTAAATTGGGTGGTTGTTACATTTACAAGTGTCTAACTTGTAATTTGAACAAAAATAATTTCATGTTTCTATGGTGAAGGTAATTAAATCATCTACGATCTGCATGAAATTCAACAGATTCATTTATTCTTGGTGAGATATGATACATGGGTCATGAGCAAAAGCATCGGCTCTGTAGTGAATCAGAAGAGCCGACTCCCATCGAGTGAGAGCCAGAACACCGGCTCCCTACACTAAAAAAATAACCTGTTGGATTAACATAGAAAAATATGTACATCGGTTGCACGCAATTAAGTTACCTTAGTTTTTTATGTTATAACTGCATGAACATGATTTTTTATGTTGTTGTTAGGACTTTCATTCCTGTCAAATATTTATAGAAACCCCTTGTTTATCCGACATTAACTGGTTATGTAAAATTTTAAGATTTTTTTTTTTTAATGTTAATTTGACTACCATGTGTTATATTGACAAGATTATTTTATGCTAAGTTTATTTTATTTTATAACAAATTTCTAATATATAATTTAGTGTTAAATAAATAGAAAAAAAATGGTTGATCTTACTGTATGTACTGTACACTTTCTCTTCAATCAAAGCAATAAGCAAACATTATTGGACAATGAACTGTATTTTTGAAAATACTACACAGTTGTAACACTGGACTTTCAATTCAGGCTTCCAAAATATACATGAGTCATCTTTTTACAATGCATCTCTTGAAAAACATTCTACAACGTTCCTCAAAATTATCTGCTGGAACCTGAATTCAACATTGTAGGGCCTTATGACATCATGCTTATGTAAAAAATAACTTTTTAAATGTAAGAGCCATAAGGCACTATGGCAACAGGAGTGTAATTATTAAAATGTCAAAATGAAGAGACTTAAAATAACATTTTAACCCACAGGCACCTAAACTGATTAGTATTGGCTTGTTTCTATCACAATAACTAATACTAGACCATGCAATCTGTTTGTAGTAGTGAACCTTGGAAAACAAAATTGCAAACTGGTGAAATTGGTGCAAGGCACCATTTCCATTGAGAAGAATGGACATTTAAAGTTTGAAAAAGATTTTTTTTCAAAAGAGCCATGGCTTGAAAACCGAACACTGAATACTACAGTAATAAAGGCCCCAAAGTTTAAAAGTGACAGAAAAATAAGTTTCACTATGTACTGTAACCTTACCAGTGTTGGCTAAAAAGAAATGATAGTACATATTAGAAGAGCTAAACATATTGTTCCCACGTCATAACTGGAAAACTGTTCACTCATAGAGTCTGTTCCTGAGAACCTGGGGCTCTTTGAAAGGCTATTCCCTTTGAGCTCCATAACCAGCTTCTGTAATACCTCGAAGGTATACTTCAGTTCCAGTGGGTAGGTTAGGTTCAAAGTGTACATTAGTCCAAACAGCATAGCAGCTGCTAGGGTATAGTTATCCAAATCCTGCAAGACTCTCTGGCCTTCAAGGACTATCCTGATGTCCTCAGGTCTGTCACTGTCATCTCTTGACTTTGTGATGTAGATTCCCATGGTTGTTTCCTCAATAGATCGTTGGATAACTCCTTCATCTACGTCCTGGAAAATGCACATTCCCAAAATTAAATTCAACAGAACACTGGTCAAAGAATATTATACCACATTTTCTTTTAATCTGTGTCGCTATTCCAACAAATGTTAACATTTACTGAGAAGCACATTAGGTGAACAAAAATTAATTTATTGCAGCATGTGATTTGAGTCCTCAGATTGCTCTAAAAGGTAATGCATTTGTGAAGTGAAATCTCAGTGCAAAGAAGCAGAATACTGTCAGAGCATGGAGAGGTGTTTAACTATGAACTCAACACATGGTCCTAATGCACATAGAAGAAAAAAAAGTCAAACACCTAAACATAAGATATTCTCTAACTTGTATAGAGTTAAGTCTCTTTATCTCTTTCTACCTTGGTTAAGGTGACATTCAACCCAGTTATTAGTCTAAAACTTATTAGTAGATAACTGAGTTTTGCCATGGTTTGGAAAGGACACTGATTAAAACAGTATTTTTACAAAGTAATGACTGGCACAAAACAAGCCTGTCGATTTAGTCAGGTTTTTGTTTATTATGCTCATTTTTTCAAAACGTAATAATCCTGGAGATACTTGCATCGGCACTGTGCTAAATTCTGATGCAAATCCTAGATCTAATCTGGATCCAATTGTTTCATGAATATTTTTTAGAAACTCTTCAAGCCCATACAGTATTTTTTCTAATAAATAAGGTGGCCACAATATTTATTAAATATGTCTATTAAAAAGTTTAATTATTTGAAAACAAGACTTCATAGCTAAATAGTCTAGTCATTTTCAGTTGTGTCTATTAATTTTAGAATAAAAAATACTCGGGGCTGCCAGTGCTACCCCTCAGCCACCTAACAGATGCACCTATGGTAAATTTTGAAAATCCTAGATGATTTTCAAAATCCCCAAGGTCCAGGTCACTGAGAATCAAAATCTTTTTAGTAGCTGCACCTATGGGATGAATTTGACAATCCTATGTCATTTCGTTCTTGAGTTGTCCATGCTGCCCGCCCAGCAGTGCGACGACAAAAGCCCATCAGCCTTTTACAACCACGGGGTAAAAAAGCCTTTGAAGATTTTTTAGATTTTTGAAGTTTTTTTGGTCCATGAAGTAACCTTTTTTTTTTTCCAATAAAACCGTCCTTCTATAATAACACTCACCACATATTCTGTCACTAAATTGCTCGGATCTTAGTTGAGGTACACGCAGATCCCCTTGATAATACATTCACACACAAGATCAAGCAGCATTTTGTTAAAATTATTATTTTCTCTAAACTGTACACACAAATTAAAATTCTTTCTTACCTGGGCCATGGGCTCCAGAATGTTCTGCAGTCTTCTTCCTATCTGTTTTGAAGACCTTTATTAGTTTGTCAGATAGCACATCTATCTGTGAGAGAAATCTGGACTTCAGTGGCATGGTGGTAATGTGCTTAAACTCCGCATTTATCTAAAAAGAGAAGTTGTCACATAAAAATACTGTCAAAAACTCAAAGCTCACAAGGTTACATTCACAGAAATTTATTTTTTCTCATATTACCATTTACTCGCTATGCATCCCATTTTGCCTTTGAATATATTTTAGATTTTAAAATACATCTAGATTTTGTTTTGTTTTTACAACAAGAACAATGTCACAGGCCACACAGACTGACAACACTGAATTCCACAAGCTTCCAGAGGAAAACTACTACTACTGATCAAGTTAGAAGTGGCTTATAACCATTGATTGTATATAAAAAGAGACTGATGTCATCCATTAGTTCGATTCTATTTAGAAGTCTTAAGCTGAGCAGTTCCACAGTTGCTCTGACTTCCATACCACCCAAAGCCTGTTTGCAACCACAGGAGTTGCGTCCTTCTGGGTCATTTGGCAGAACTACATCTATTATAGTCATATACACATCAAGGTCTTTCATTAATACTTACATCAGTTAAGTTACATCAGTTAATTTGACCTTTCCAGAAAATTTAATTTACAGAATGTGAGATAACACATGCAAATCTTCACTAATAAATAATGTTATTAAAGCCTTAACTGTAACAACTCTACATAACAGCACTAGAGAATTGCTCTGAAGCAACAACAATCTGCCTTTCACCAAGCACCATATATCTGTGCAGAAAAAATACATTTTACATATATGTTGTCATGTTTTCATCTCTTTACCCCCTCCTCTCACTCTCTCCATAAATCACAGTTAAAAAAAATGTTGGGTTTTTGTGTGTGTGTTTAACATAGTGTAAGCTGTTCAACTTTCTCTTCAAGAAGTTGTCAGAATTTATGTTATCAGTACATTACATTCACTGCCCCAGAAAATGAAATAAAGCCCCACGTCATGCACGTTCTCTCCTAATGAGTACTGCAGGCCCTTCATAGGTGTCCAACCAGTGTCCAACCAGTTAACTAAAGGGACACAAGTTTGTTAGTCAGTATTCAATGAAAAAGAAACATTCGAAAATGACTGGGCACACACTAAACAAATGTTAATACACATAATATTGTCCTGCAGCTTAAGCTAGCATTATCCTCAATTAACTTGAGGAATGATTTGTATTTTCTGTTATGTTGCTCAACAGCAGTATATAAGAAAAACTACCTCATCTAATGGATGTTCTCTTCATTTCCACTCAAAAATGTAGTTTTAAGTTTAATTTACCTTGAGAAAGTAAAGCTCTGCGCCAAAAGTAAGCCTCCTCAAGTGAAGAGAAAAAATGGCGGACCGCCACATTCAATTTTCCCTTGCAGAACACACCCTGGGGGTGGGGTTTTAATAGAAAACATAACTATTTCCTATTATTTTGATATGACTGGTTTTAAAAGACTGAACATGCTTCTAAAACAAGTGAAAAACGTGAGACTTAATTATGTTTTGACCAAAAATATAAATGATTCATGTAGGGTATATAAAGTCCATTTTTGCCAATTTAACAGCCTCACCATTGCATTGGCGTCAAGCTATAGCATTAAGCTTACATTAGCTTGAAGCTCAAGGTCATCATTTTATTTAATTTTATTTAATTTTAATTTTATTTTCTGCATTTACAAACAGCACACAACATTTAGATAACTGTTACACTGAATCTTGGGTATGTGTTGAGTCTTCTAGCTGCTGACTGCAGAAGCTACATTGACCTATCAGCATATTTATAGCGGCTGTGGCTATGTGCTGGTAATGTTACCGTTTGTGAGCAGTCACACTGGCAGCAGACATGTTTCAACAAGCTAGTCGTATCCCTACCCTACATTAGCTTGTTTAATGGTTAAGACACTGCAGATAGACTTACTACAGACACGAACGCAAGTTTGTAATATTCTGTTAATTTGGACTGAAAAAATATACAAAAAATATTAACTCACATTATATTTGATTATTACTAATTTGTTAATCACAACATTTCGGTTAACATTAGCTAACTGGAGTCTTATGCTGACCTTTCATGTGTTTCGATAAACAGCCCACATACCAGTAAAATAACGTTACCCCAGTAAAAGTCCGCATATATAAAGGGTCTAAAGTCTATCTCAATGGTGTTTTAGTTTAAAATTTTTATTTACCTTCAAGTGTAGAACTCCAGATGGTAGCAGAGTTTCCAAAGCCAGAGACAAAAATGGCCGATTTTTCGTCCAGAACCTTTCCAGGGGGCAGAGCTTCAGGAGAAAACATGACTACTTTGTTTCTTTTCAACATGATTTATTCTTATAGACTTAACATTCTTGAAGAATATGTGAAAATTAAAAGACAAAATTATGTCCAGATGTGAAAATTTAAGTTAGTCATGCTGGATATATGAAGTCCTTATATGCAAATTCAACAACCACCCTATTGCATTTTTTTCAGTGTATTTTTTTATTAAGTATCAGTTATTACTCACACTATTGTTCCCAAAGTCCTACTAAGGACTGTCCTAAACTACATTTTCCCTAATAAAATGCATTATAATTGTGAACTGAACTCAATCCGTCCACTGTCTGTCCCTCTAATTGTTTTTTTTCTCCTCAGACCTACATCATACAGCAGATATGTCACTTAACTCCACCTCCAACTATCTCCTGGATGATATCTGCCCCATATATTCATCCAAATTGATTCCTTTCAATACAGTGAGAATCATCCTCCTCCTCACTCTCTGTGTCCTCGTCTTTTATGGTCACCAAAGATGGCGGCAGCAGCGCTCCTTTAAAACAGCAAGCCACTCTGACATCTTCACATACCATATAGCTGCCATGGAGCTGATCTGGGTCTTAGGGTGTATCGTCATGTATTGTGGCGCATACACTAATCACTCAGTGAGTGAGACTGTAGGAATATATGTTTCTAACATTGCTTATTATGGAGAAGTATTTTTCCACCTCCTGACCTGTGTAGAGCGATATCTGGCTGTTGTTCACCCCATCACCTACATGAGTCTAAGAAATGCCCATGGGGTCAGGATCAGAAACATCAGCATCTGTTGTGTTTGGTTGCTGAGTTTTGGAATGATGGGTGTTGCACTTATATTACCTCCTAACTATGAATCTACCCCAACGTTCTGCCTTTTGGCTGCCTCCATAATAATCATATCTTTCTGCAGCCTCTCTGTTCTCTGTGTTCTGATTCGTCCAGGGCCAGGGGAAGGGGGTGGAGCAAAGGCGATGGTTAAAAAATCAAAGCTAACAGCTTTCTACACCATCATGGCTATAACCTGTGCTGTGTGGCTATGGTTTGTTGGGTGGCTTGTATTTGGTGCTCTTTACAAATCACCTCTGGTGAGCAGCACTGTCCGGTGTTCAGTGTTAATGTCTATGGTCTGGTTTAACTTGCCCAGCAGTTTGGTGTTACCTCTGCTGTATCTGCATAGGGCAGGAAAACTCTCATGTTGCTGTTATACCAACAAATGAAGAACAAGGATTGAATACAGGATTGCGTACAGCAGAGACTATAGATCTACAGGATTTGAAAAAGTATAATACACGAAAACATTTGGGACAGTTTCAGTTGTATTACTATAATAACAAAAGACATTGAACAATAAGTCTTAACTGGTGGTTTAATGTCCCTTTGAAGGGTTAAGGGACAAATCGTCAGGTAACTAGTTAAGTCACATAGGTCTGGACCCTGGTAATTTCCCATTTTATTGTATAGTGAATTAAAAAAAGGGGTTTGTAGTTGATACTGTCCTGTGTCCTAAAGATAATGATGGTCAAATTAGTTTTCATGGCTTTATTAATATTTAACAAAACTCTGGTGTTTTGAAAAGTTTTTACCTCAAGGACTCAAAGCCTTATTCAGCATTTGTCCACACTGATGAAGTTTGATGTAACCGAGCAAATACCAATGTGTTTAGACTGCTTTTTAAAGGAGGGAGGTGATGGATGCAACACAGAATAAATTAGTTGTTTTTCAAAAGTGTACATTTCAAATACAAAATAATAGCCATCTAAATGACATCAGAACGTGTTTTTATTGTTTGTACAATGCTTGTTTTTGCTTTGTGTGTGTTTGTATATATAATTTATTAGATAAGCTGTTCAGTTGTACTCGGCAGGATGTTATCAAAGTTAAAGTCTATGCTCAT
>VUQG01035492.1:2926-38721 GCA_015106755.1 Etia nguti
GGTGGTTGGTGGGGGGGGGGGGGGGGGGCAGTTTTTTTTTTTTTTTTTTTTTTTAAATGACTGGACGCCTGTTCTGTCGTGATAGAGGAAGGACAGATGGGCTAATAATAGAGGAGGAAGAAGAGAGAAGAGGAAGAAGAAATATATGCTTCAGGAAGCATTTCATACAGAAATAAAAAATATGAGTATGAGATAGCACCGATGATTCAGTCTCTACGCTCAACAAGGAAACACATAACTATTTTAGCCAACAGATGTTGACTATTTATAAGGACTAAAAGAGCAGCATTTCACAAGTTGCGTATGTTAACTTATTACTCTTAGCTTTGTTAAAGGGAAAACCCACGTGGCAACCTTTAGGGCTGAAAACTGAACCCTGTGCAGTGTAGTTCCTCTAATGGCACATGAGCCTGACTCCTGCTGAAGTGCCCAACTTTACCGTTTATTTATTTCTTTTCCCCTCCTTTGTGACAACTGCAAAGGAGGAGAACCATCCCTTTAAACGGTCTCAAAGCTCACAGTCATGTATTATTAGTGCCTTGGCTACTTATACTGACAGGCGGGTGCCCACTGGTGGCTGTAGCTGTCTGCTAGGCCTCACTTCCACTGACATGAAAATAAACCCATGCAGTTCCATTGCAATAATGTGACAAATAATTGATTGAGTATTATTGCGTAAATTCCTTCTATTCATGTGCTCTCATTAGCAGGTGTCTATGCATGTGTTAATGCACCAATACTGTGTTTCAATTAATCTTTCGGAATGAACATAACTTAGACTATAATTGCATGAGAAGCTGAGAGCTAAAGACTAAGTGTAAAAAATGGTGACAATCAAAAGCTAAAACCAAAAAGCTACATCCATGTAAATATTGTATACACAGTCTAAGAGGAAGAATGGCCTCAGTCTTCCTCTTAGTTTATGTGGTATTTGTTTAGTATTAGGTTACATATACAGTACTTGTTGCTACATTTCCTGGATCTCTGCGCACATGGGAGCCACAGCTGAAGTTAGGATGAATGTGTGTATGGATAAGTTTTGGAAAAAAATTTAATTTTGCTTTGACAAAAGCCTCTCTTAGCAGCATATTTATCTACTCCTGTTAGGCTCGAGCCTAGCTATAGTTTCTTAAAAAACATACATGGCGCAACACAATGTGATACACAAATCTAAGAGTAGTTACTGAGGAGCAAAGCAGATATTGCCTGATCGTTTATTAAGACCAGACTGGTATTGAATCATTGGCCCTTGAATGAGTAGCTCAGTGACGGGTTCACCATTAATAAGGAAAAAGCGACACAGACACTAATCTTTGTTTCACTAACATTTCACGTTATCTAATGATTCATGAGTGATAAAGTAAACATTATATTATCTTTGATAGCGCTTGATTTAAAACTGATTAAGAACTACTAACAGTTCTATTTACTGTATATTCTACGGTTCCCATGAAGCACTGAGCATTTCTGCTCCACTCATGTCATTTCAGTCCTGATGCATTTTTTTGCCACTACTGCAAAATACTAACCGCCCCCCACACCCATCCCCCAACCAATCACAGTGGGTGGATGGTTCTATCAGAAGTCTCTTCCTGTTAAAAGGGAGTTCTTTATTCCCACCGTTGCCAAGTGCTATTTTTTTTCACTAAGACATTGTTGCACAAGGATCCCATACAACGGGTGGTTGTTATTCTTTTACACCACAAAGTTTTAACTGTTTAAGAAGCAGATGTTGAGGGAGGAGTCTGTGCAAACGTCCTAGGTAATTCAGCCAAATAAAAGGAAGCTAAAATAAAGCCAAACATATGCATCTTCAAAGCAGCACCCACCTCTTCTTTCCTTTACTGTTCAATCCCTACACTTTCCCAGTTTCACCTGAGAAAGTGTAGCGATTTACCATTAGGTAAAGACATGGTGATCAAAACTTAAACAACCAAAACAGAAAGAAATATAAGCCTAATCATAATCCTTGTTTCTGCTGACATGCATTTTAATTTATGCAAACAGCTCATACCAAGAAAACAGTGATGACCAACAGAAGTAAAAAGGGAGAAACAATGAAAACATTGAACTCCGTTTTATTAACAAACCACCTTACACCACCTTAAACAACAAAAATTCATCATGTGATGAATAACCACGATAATGTTTGGGAACTGCATATACTGTATGGCTAGAAAGGGGAAGGCAGAAGTCATATCTGTAAGTGTGTACCGTTTCCTCCATATCAGACACAAAACAGATGGTGCACCTTCATGGTGTGTGGTTAGTAACCCTGCATCACTGCACTCTCTGTTTTGAAGGGTTTTATAACCCAGCAGTTAATGTGGCAGACCCTCGAAGTAAACATTTAAAAGGAGTGAAAGTGAGTAAGGAGAGGGCGTAGAGAGTGGATTGTATTTGTGCCTAAGACTAGCAGCTCTGTGATGTTTATATTTCTTTAGATTTTTAATATTAACCTTTTAATCTATGCTAATTAAAGTCATGATAATGCAAATGCCATTAGCAGGATCCATCTTTTGTGAACAATGACTGAACAAAACAGCACGGACATCTGTCATCTGAACCAAACTGCTGGAACTGAAGCAGAAAAGTAAAATTGCTGCTACCATGACTAACAGTCCATGTACTCCAGGATGAGGGTGATGAAGATATCATGTTTCTGTAACACACACACACACACACATATACACAAACAACAATGGCAGAACAATGATTCAGCACGGGGTTCCTCTAATGGATTTACAGTAACTTGTATGTCATTTCCTGCAGACATCTTCCACTTGCATATGGGCCATTTTGAACTATTGTACTAAAAAGATGAAACTCAGGATCTCAGGAAACACCATTTCCTATTCTTGTCATGCTGATGGACTGCAAGGCACAGAGGCAACAACAGGGAGTGGGACTAATAAGCAGAGAGTGGTATGATGCCCAGAAATGGAGAGTACACAAGAAGAAAGATGGAAATAAAAAAAATACAAAAACAGTTGAAGGGAAACAGTGGTTTGCATAGCCACTTTTGACCTTAGATCAAAAGTCATTAACATGTACATTTTAGTAAGAAGTGCATCAACGATATTCAAATGGCTCACTCAGGTCAAAGAAAATACACACTGGTGAGAGTAGCAGCCAAAATGTGAAGTCACGCTAAAGAAAAAGAGAGAGAGAAGTGGTTAGCGATGGGCCGAGAGGGCCAGAGAGACAGACGGAGCAAACAAAGAGAGAGTGGCGAGGGGACAGGAAGAGAGGGAGGAGAGAGAGACCGCCGAGGCGGCTGAGAGAGGCACGGGTTTGACGCGGGCAGGACGGGGGGCAGAGAACGGCAATGAATCAGCAACCACACACTGCAACTACAATGTGCAAGAACTGGGCCAGTCAAGTATTCACCACAGTAGCTCATAGACAGCAAAGGAAAGTGTTTGCTGGCTCAGGTCTTTATATATTTGGAGCAATGGCAAGGTTTTTTTTTTTGTTTTGTTTTTTTGCTCCATCTTTCCAGCGTTTATTCTAGAGTATTAATAAATGCCTCTGACACAAAAACCACCAACAAAGGGCTAACTGGAAATGATAAAACTGATATTTCCATTTACAGCAATGGAAAAATCCCATTATAGCGTTCCAAAGAGCGAGCATGACTTTTAAATAACGTTTTTATGTTTGTACTCCAAACCCCAAAGATTCAATTTATATCTGGTAAGGCGTCCTTGCATTCAAGAAGTTGGAACCACTGAACGGTTTTTATGCTACAGAACTGATTGAAATTATTAACATAGATGTTTTTTTTGTTTCAGCTCAATTAGATATACATCTTATTTAGGAGGAGGACCTTAAATAAAATGGGTCTGGAAAAAAAAAAATGCTATAGGAGAACATAATGACTATAATTGGGACAGTGTGACCTGACCCACAACTTATAAATGCACATGTAAAAGCATAATCATTAGAATGGGGGCAAAGACGGGAAGTCCCAGTTGTTATATTCACAAACTCCAGGCGTTCCAGTACAATCCCCCCTTTCATCTTCATCATCTCCAACCTTTCTGGCCAAGTTTTCAGGCTCTAATTTGTTTTGTGCCACAGCGTTTAGTGTCAACGCCTTTACCTTAAAAAGGGAATTCATGCAAAAAACAGTGATCCTTAAAGCAAAAAAACACTTTAATTTAAGAATCTCACTTTATTGTTTTGTGTCAGCTCAAATGGCAAGCCATCACTGAATCTGACGACCATTGTTCTCACGTCCTACTGGCCACTTCAATTTTGCACTGATGGAGGAAACTGAACTCTGTCAGCTGCAGCCAGTTTTCCCAAACATGACTGCAAACTCGTTCACTTTACAGCTAACTTATAAAATCGTATAACAAAAACAAAAAACTCGACTACATCACCACTAGAACCACGTTGAGAGCCATTAGCCACAAATGGAGAAAACCTGGAACAGTGTTGAACCTTCCCAGGAGTGGCCAGCCTACGGAAATTACTCTAAGAGTGCACTGACAAGTGATGCAGGACGTCACAAAAGAACCAGAAACAACATCTAAAGAACTCCAGGCCTCACCTGTCTCAGTTAAGGTCAGAATTCATGATTCACCAATAAGAAAAGAAAGAAAAATGGCATCCATGAGAAAACCACTGCTGACTAAATAGAACACAAAGAATCATTGCAAATTTTGCCAAAAAAGAAAAAAAAACCCATCTTAATAATTCCCAAGTCTTTTAGTCCAGTTGCATGTGGTATAAAACTAACAAAGTATTTCATAAAAAGAACACAACAACAACAGTCAAACATAGTGGTGGTAATGTGATGCTCTGGGGCTGTTTTGCTGCTTCAGGACGACTTATTGTAATTGATAGAACAATCAATTCAGTCTCTACCAGAAAATGTCCGACCATCAGTTCATGACCTGAAGCTCAAGCTCACTCAAGTTATGAAGCAGGACAATTATCCAAAACATACCAGCGACTCCAAAAACAAAAAGAGAAAAGGTGAGAAGGTTTTGGAGTGGGTTAGTCAAAGTCCGGATGATTTGGCATGACCTTAAACGGACTGTTCAAGCTTAAAAAATCTTCCAATGAGGCTAAATTAAAACAATTCTGCAAAGAAGAATGGGCCAAAATTCCTCCACAATTTGAAAGAAGCATTGCCAGTAAACGCAAACACCTGATTGCAGATCTTGTGACCAAAGATGGCACAACCAGTTATTACGTTTAGGGAGGGCAATTGCGTTTTCATTTAGAGCCAGATAGGTTTGGATAGCTTTTTCAGCATAATAAATGAAAACAACATTATCTTTGTCTTGTGTAAGACTGAAATCCAGAATGGGGCAACACTTTTTTCACAGCATTGTTTGTGGAGAGTCTTCAGTTGGGATACTTTGCTCAAGCAACTGAGAAAAGTGGCAGCCATTGTATTTAAACCATGATCTTATTCTTATGATAATTAGTAATCCCATCTAAAATAATACACTCATGGCCTCTTCTCCTTGGAAACGGATTATTCTGTATCTCTCTTTAAGAAAACTCTTGATGACAGAAAATAAAGCCTCAACAGCAAGATAGCAATTCAGGGTAGACTTACTATGAGCTATAACATTATGAGATTATTACGCATACTCTTGTAGAGTCTGCATGGCATCAACCATGTTTTAATAAAAAAGGCTTGTTAATGTGTTGGAAAAATACTACTCTACCAACAATCCTAAATTAAAACAGTGACGTCTCCAGTTGGCCCCAGAGAGATTGTAACTGTGATCTCTTGTATGAGGTGATACCCATCCAGCCTGCAAATTGAGTTTTTCACCCCTTAAACAACAATAGTCTCTTCATGCACATAGACACAAATCAGTACATTAGAACGACCCTGTCCAGAAACACATAAAACAGAACATTTATAAAGATACACAAGTTCATAGCTTAAAATGAGGATGACCTTTTCTAAAACGTGCTCTGTCCAAAGCTCAAATTTGTTGGATTACACTCAAAACAACAGGTGCTAATGTTTCCATATACACTCAACACTGGACATGCAAAGTCAAGTCTTACTGCCTTACCCCTATCCAGGTATCCATTTTCCTTCCATCCACCCTCTTTATCTGCAATGTTTACTTGGTTTTACTTTCTTCAGCTGCTTACTCAAAACCTCTGCTGCAACAAACAGACTCAGAGCAGACAGAATTGACCAGTTTCAGAGTAAGAGACAACCTTCTTCGGGTATTTCCAGTAGTGAAATGTACAGGTCAAATGGTGGCTCCCCGTTTCAAATCTTTCCTTATGTCTTTTCCTCATTTCCCTGACACGTCAGTAAGCTGCTTTGTTATGCAAACTTTTGGGTGGAGCCCTGGATTCTCACCTGGATTACTACTGATATCCTACAGCAGACACAAACAAAGCCACTACACAGATACATTACATGTTACGTGTTCAACAGCAGGTGCAAAACATCCAAGAAAAGAAAAAAAAAGGATTTTTAACCCCCCTTTAGACCCCCATTCTTTTGCTTTCATTTATAATTTTCACGCATGCAAAAACTGAACATCTTATACCAAGTAAACACAGAATTATTATTTGGTTTTCAGCTGAACATTAAAGAGAGCTCCGCTGTTAAAAAGGCCCTGAGCAATCAGATGAAATAAACACCTTGTACACTGTTACTGGTTATTAATGACCTGATATTGGCTATTATTGACATGACACTGGTTATTAATGAACTTATACAGGTTATTAATGAAGTGTGAGATATATAATGCAAGGGAAATTCTACGAGTGAAACGAACTTAACAGATCTTCGCAGCAAGAGAAGCAACAGGTAAAAATTAATGTTAAGGAAAAATGGCTGAAAGCCACGGAGACACAAATGTTTAGAGACGAAGGTTAAAGATGAATCAATCACAAAAAGACTTAAGTAAACAGAGCTGGACGTTTACATGACAAATATCCCCAGGTGGGAATGTAAACACAGTCTTTTTCCCTCCTTGAACTTGCTTCCACAATCACAAAACCATTCCAGGAACCAAGAAGGAGAGAAAAGGAGGCGAAGGCAAGAAAGGGAGCAGCTATTCAGACAGTCTGTCTTTAGAGGATAGGGGCTGCATTAATCCCCTTCATCAGCTGGGGGGTGGGGGAGACCCTCAGCACAGCAGGTCTCCTTTCAATCACCTTCTACTCCAGAGGTGCTTAGTGAACAGACCACACACCTGTCAATCACTGTCCAATCCCCGCTGAGTCAGTGAAGAAGGTCAGCAGCTGTCTAGCGACAATACATAGGTAGAATAGCTGACCTTACAATATGCCAACATGACTGACTGAGCATGGAGGGGCTTTACCTGAAATGTTCAGCTTCTCATAAAACCAGGTTGTGCTAATAGACCTGTTTGTGTCCAAGGAAGGGGAGTAAGGAGCAAGAAAAGGCAACTTTTAAAAGTTATACATAGTTCATGTGAACTCTTTTACAAGTTACTATGTAAGCCCCAGAAAACCCACGCAGTGAGGAAAATCGCTCTCTCAGTCAGAGAAATACCGCTACCTGAGTGGGTGTGCAGAGTTTTTAAATTACAACAAGCAAAAGAACAGAAAGTGATTTACATAGAACAATAATGAAAATGTGAGAGTGAATGTCAACTACAGCTTTTAAATACAAAGCTCTCTGATGGTGTCTTCAGGCCAAGTGAAAAGTGAAGTTACACAAAAAGCTTTTACAAAGATGTGACATGAACAGAGCTAAATACATACAAATATTTTAACTTTGGTGAAAAATGCATGCGTCCAAAGTCTAAGATGGTTGAGATTCTCCAACATGTTTAGTAATTCTTGTAATAATTAGAAATGGAGAACAAGCTTACTGCTGCTGTCTGTGGGCAGCTCTGTTTGACTTCACTTTTCCATAAAGATAAAACTAAACACGAAGGGGTTTGGGGAAAAGTTAGTGAAATCGCAGAACTTCCTGGAAAGTTCTGAAAAAATCTAATGTTACTTAAATCCAATCTGTTGTACTTTGGAAGGAAGTACAGTCATTGAAAAATAGAGTCATGTGACAATTTAACCTTTACTTAACTAGGAAGTCATCTGAGTTCTAACATCTGTTTTTTAAGAGAGACCTGGTCAAGTAGGCACACATTACAACGATACAACTTTTAAAAAAAAACCCCCACATAAAACAAAGTCAAAAAGTCAAAATAATACAAACAAAGTATACCCTTACTGCTTAGGACATAAGAGAGCAAGTGACAGCCAGGTGGTGCTAATCAAATGCAACTGATTAATTGATCATCAGCAAGTGTGACCAGCTCTATAAAAGCAGAGGTTTCAGTGATGGTCTGTGTTAACACAATCCCACATTCTTCCAAGTAGTGGACATCACCAACCCCACGGTCAAACTGTACAATCAGAGAAACTGCAAAAAATCCAAGATATACATCTCATATTCTAAAGAACTCAGTTAGGATGATAAAAGTTAAAGTTCAGTAGAATTAGAAAAAGACTGAAAAAGTCTGACATTTCTGGAAGGATAAAGCTTTTCCTCTCTAAAAAGAACATGGCAGCACAGCTTAGGGTTGCAAAATTGCATTTGAACAAATCAAAAGACAGGAGAAGCCAAAGTGGTGACGATTCTGGTTTATTTTGCAGCCACAGGACCTGGGCACCTTATTGTTACTGAGCCGACCATCAACTCCTCTCTGTACCAAAGTATTCTAGAATTAAATGTGAGGACATCTGTCTGTCAGCTGAAGCTTGCCAGAAACTGGGTCACACAACAAATCTACAACAGAATTGCTGAAAAAGAAAATAATGAAGTTGCTACAATGACCCAAGTCTAGACCTCAACTCGACTTACGGCAAACCACAATAAACACAAACAAGATTGTAAGAGTGGAACAAAATTCCACCCCAGTGATGTGAGAGACTCATGAAGTCATACATAAAATGTTTACTTCAAGTTATTGACGCCAAATATGGTTCCAGGTGCTACTGAATCATGGGATGTACTTACTTAGTAGGACTGCAGGGTGGACAGACAGACCAACCTTCCACTTTCACTTGTGCAAATATGAACCGTAACGCCATCAGTGGACAAAAACGTAAACAGTACGCCCATGTGTAGGTTTTTTAAGACGATGAATTTCAAACTCATGTCAGACTGACCTGCATCATTTGTGAGCTCAGTGCTGGAATTATGATTGTGGGAGAAAGTAAAATAAAAAGTGAAAAGTAGACAAAAGTGTATTTACATATTTATAAATCAAGAACTGAAACTACCAAGTCCTCCCAGCCATGCACCCAGTGCAGGCTGCTGATGCACTAATGCACTAATGCAGGTCAACAGCAGCAAGATCAAATCAGGTGGACTTCTTAATGTACTCTTTCAGTTTCAGTGGTTGGGAGACAGAAATGAAAAAAATGCTACGTAGATGTTGATGCAGACAACACTAAACATTCGTCACAACTTAGAGAGTAATACACTGGTAGCACATAACTGAAAGTGTGTGTGTGTTTGCGTGTGTGTATATATAAAGGCAGCTCTAGTAGAGAAGTCTGGGTAATTGCTTTGACATGCCTGGGGTAATGTCTGAGATGAGCTTCAAGGAAAAACAGCACTGCAGAGCTGCACAAACTAAACAGATATCACTGCATTTCTTGTGTCTTTCTGTGTGTGTGTGTGTGTGTGTGTGTGTTTTAATTCTGAAGTGAAGGGACTGAAATGGGTCTGTAGGCCTGAGTCGCTATGTAGCACTGATGTGATGCCAGTTTAGTTTCATCACGCATAAAAAGCATGAAAAACAGCAGAGAAGAAGCGTTCCTGGATGTGTTGACTACACAGGGATTTGAGGGCAAAGGTTACATGCAAACTTCCACCTGAAGTCAAAACAATGTCTGCTTCGCTTTGCTTATGAGCAGCACACCAAAGGAAATGTGTCCAGCAGACTGCGAGTGTGTATGTGTGAGTCAAAGAAAACATCTGGAGGCATTTCTGAGATGCCTGAGTGATGACAACAGCCAACCTGGCAGGAAAGAAGGGGAGGAGAGAGGGAAGGATGAAAGGAAAGGTAGCGGACGAGACGAGAAGCAGCAAAGCGATAAAGTCACCAGGCTATGACTTGCTTAACTTCAGTTCCTCTGAACCTAATCCGTCTTCATTTGTCATTTTTTATTTCAGATAGCACATGGACCACACAGAAAATCTACTGTTTGAAGATGGTGGAACTGACAAAAACACAGGAGGCCGAGCTGAAGATGTTCAGATTTTTACTGGGAATGGCAGAATGGACAACATTAGAAATGACTAAATCAGAGGGACAGCTCAGGCTGAGATGGTTTGGACATTGAACAGAGGATGGACAAAGGATGATGACTACTGAGATGCCAGGCAGGGGGGAAAAGAGGAAGACCACACAGGAGATTCATGGGTGTAGTGAAGGAGGTCATGAAGAGGGTTAGTGTGACAAAGGAGGCTGCTAGAGATAGGGTGAGATGGAGGCAAATGCTCTGCTGTGACAAACCCTGAAGAGAGCAGACAAAATAAAATGAAGAAGAAAATGATCCAAATAACTTCTTTTTGGCTGATACTTAACACAACACGGCAGACAATTAAATTCCTGCATTAACTGAACTCTATGAGCTTCCCATTTTGTTCCAATCTCCCTTAGTGACACTTATTTTCATCTAATTTTCTGAAAGCAGAGGGAGGGATGAGACTGGAGGGGAAAAGGAAAAAAAAAAGACAGACAGCACCCTTCCCCACGAGACAGACAAAGGCAAGAAAAGCCTCCAAGCAGAGAGAGAGAGACAGACTGAAAGAGGTGGACAGCAAGAGAGTAAGAGAGAGAAGGAGAGGGGAAGAGAGATGGTCAGCCAAAAAGTGATAAAGAAGCAGGTGGAGGAGCAAGAGAGGATGGCTGGCCCTCAGAGCCAGAGGCGAATAATAGATAAAAGAGCATGTGAGAGCATGCTGGGAGGCCAGACTGGCTGCCAAATGCACAGACATCAGACACATGAGGCGAAGGAGGAGGATGAGAGCCTGTGGGTGGAGAAGAGTTCATTGAGAGCCCTTTGGGCAGAGTACAGCAGTCTGATATATAGAATGCAGGGCTGAACGTTAAATCATCCTCCCAAAGATCAAAACCAATCAGTTAGGGACATCCAACATGTTTTAAACCATTTCTGAAATCTAAATAATCTCCCTGGTGTATTTCAACTGAGGGTCTTTTTAAAGAAACACTTCTTATTCGGGCCTCCAGGCATCCTGCAGTCCAAAGGCAAATAACACTGTGTATGTGATGGGAAGCAGGAGGGAGGGTCATAGCCAGAGATGGAAACAGCATGGGAGGGAAGACTTGCTGTGAGTAAAGACAAGAACAAGAGGGAGACCGGGGTTCACAGTTCTGTCAAACAACAGTATGCAGCCAGCATTTAAATTTCGCTAGATGTGAAGCTTGAGGTCAGTGTTGCACACTGAAATAAAACCACTGAAGGAGTTAATACATGAATAAATAATAAAACTGCAACTCCAGTGTCAGGCTAGCTTGTGAGATTTGTGTTGTGTGTGTATTTAAATGGGAGATGAAAATGGCAGAATGTGAACAAGAGTGTTAAAGTTCAAATTGTTTGTTTGAATGCTGAAGAGAGAGGAACATGCAACACTTTTAAAAAGAGTAACTCTGGATTGAAAGAAGCTAGCCCCGTGACAGACTAGTGACTTGTCCACAGTGTACCCCACCTCTCGCCATGTGGTAGCTGGGATAGGCTCCATCGCCCCCTCAACCCTAAATTGGATAAGCAGAAGTAAATTGATGGATGGAAAAAGAAACTAAATTTATCTCATTGACAGTTTTCTTTTACCCGCCAGTCAAGACACAGTTACAGTAAAAGTCTGTCCAGACCTTAACTATGCCTCGAGCATTGTAAATGTGTGATACTGATTTTGAATTGGGTCAATTTTGATTGTGTAACTCAAATGATATTTATAAATCTCAGTTTTCTGACATTTTTTATTAATACATTGTGAGCAAGCCGATGGTACAGACGTAGAGGTGAAGCATCATACCTTCAAAGGAGGGGATTTTGTATCTATTGCTTCCTGTGGGGACAGTTCGTTTCTTCTAGTGTTACACGCTGCCTTTTCTATAATGTAACAGTTTCCTGAGTGAGGAGCAGAGTTTTTAAAGTTTAGCATTTTTCATTAGTTTTCATTTTTGTTTTGTTTCCAGTTTCCCAGAATGAGTTACAGTTTTAGTTTCAATTTAGTTTTTAATTAGTTTCAGTGTTAGTTTGAGTTTTAGTTATGTTAATGTGGTTGGTATTTGTATTTGACAAGATTTAAGAAATTCAGAACACGTATTGCAAACCACTGAAATGAAATGCCCCTGAGGACATAAAGTTTGGTATTATTTTAATTCATTATTGTGAGTGCAGAGTGTTGTTCAGTCACATAGAGTCTACTAATTTCAAGTTCGATTCGATTCAATTCAATTCAATTTTATTTATATAGCACCAAATCACAAAAACAGTCGCCTCAAGACGCTTTATATTGTAAATAATATAGTGTAAACTCCAACAATCAGATGACCCCCCCTATGAACAAGCTCTGGCGACAGTGGCAAGGAAAAACTCCCTTTTAGCAGGAAGAAACCTTCGGCAGAACCAGGCTCAGAGAGGGGCAGCCATCTGCTGTGGCCAGTTGGGGGTGTGGGAAGGAAAACAGGACACAGACATGCTGTGGAACAGAACCAGAGATTAATAATAAATAATGATTAAATGCAAAGTGGTGTATAAAAACATAGGGAGTGAAAAAAGGGAGTAAAGAAGAAACACTCATCATGGGAAGTCCCCAGAAGCCTAGACTGATTGCAGCATAACTAAGGGAGGATTCAGGGTCACCTGATCCAGCCCTAACTATAAGCTTTATCAAAAAAGAAAAGTTTTAAGCCTAATCCTAAAAGTAGAGAGGATGTCTGTCTCCTGAATCCAAACTGGGAGCTGGTTCCACAGAAGAGGAACCACCCCATTAGAGCAACGTGCTCTAATGGGTTGATATGGTACAAAGAGGTCTTTAAGATGTTACCTGGTTATGTGAGGAGAAGGATTTTAAATTTGATTCTGGACTGAACAAGGAGCCACTAAAGAGAAGCTGATATAGGAGAAATAAGCTCTCTCTTTATCACATTAGTTCATGATGTTAGCACCCTAATCTTCAGTTATTAGGCAGCTCTGAAGTGAGTACAGAACATCTGGCCAACGGAAAAGTTATTTTCATTAAAAAACAAACATGCTGACCTCCTTTGTCTTCTATTCAATCTGTTGTTTTTCACCAGTTTATACAATCAATATCATTAAACAATTTGTCACAGTGCCTGTGTTGTGGTCCAATGAACTGTTCCAATTAAAAACTAACTGATGGCAGTCACAGATGTCAGACAAACTAGCTAGAGAGTAAATATTCATTTTTCTGTTCCAATGACTTTTAGTTCTTTAGAAAACATGTCAGGTTTGTTCTTTAAGCACAGCATGACTAACAGCTGACCACGAGCAAGCCACGCCTGCATGTTACAATATATGTGACTGCCAAAGTGTGTGCGCGTGTGTGAAAAAGCCACGTGAACTGACTGTGTGAGCAATGTGGGTAGAAAACACGTCACATTTTTGTTTTAAAGCACCCGAGGGAGACTGAGGGTCTGTGGCTGGTGAAAAGAGAAAAACAGAGTAGAAATGCATGTTAACATGCCCCAAGAGCACCCTGGGGATTCATTATGAGTGTGTGTGTGTGTTTGTGTGTCACAACATGTACGGTTATGACAGTTGGGCTCAGGTGTGGCAGCAGGAGCAGAGACCAGTGCAGCAGGTCTCTTGGTTTATGTTTAAACAGCCTGCAGAGACAAGTTCAGCTCACCAACAGCGGTTGTGTGGTCGCAGTTGGAGAGACGTAACCGGCTCATGAAGACACTTGCTTTGAGAAAATAAATACACATTTGTAGTAAATCAAACTACTCTGTTCCTAATTTTCAGCTAAATATATCAAGAATAACTAATATAAATCTGAATCTAAAAGCACCTCTACTCTCAGGTAACTGAATACCTGCAGATGGCAGGAGGAATACGCTGCGACTGAACAAATTAACTCTTCTACTATTTTTTTTAAAATCTGTCAACTTTAGCAGGCAATTTAATCAAACATCTGCCACGCAGGTTTTGGTTGTGCAAGAGCATTTTAGGGGTTCATATGAAGATTATCCCCTTACATCATTTCAGTTTAATCTGTAAAAATTCTCATTTTTAATATTGTTCAAAGCCGCTAGCTTTGCACTGCCTTACACAGACCTTCAGACAACAACTTCTTCTGCATCTAAATGAAATAAAAAGAGCCAACTGTTGAAATACGCTAATATTCTCGAGGCAGCAGATCAGTTCTGTGGAAGGTGGGTGCGTTACCATAGCTGATAAAAGTGGAATACGTTAACTGAATCTGAATCTAAAGCAGAGAAAGGTTAAGGTTCATGTTTTGGTGGGTTTGTATCAGGTTATATAAAGTATTTGTGGGGGGATAATGATTGTGTAACCACTGTTTAATCAAGTGTGAAGGATAAAAGCATCTCAGTCCCATCTCTAATTACATAGCCAAATATAATTCTAGAGCCTACGCTTAGTTAATTGTCCCCTAAGAGGCCACTCTCATTAAAGCGTCCAGAAAAAGTGGTGACATGTAAACAGAGTTGGGAGGAGAGTGCTCGGTCCCGCATTAAGTGCAACACTGAGTAACGTATGCCTAATCTTTAAATTCTCTTCATCCTATGTTCTTTAAAAGGGTCTTTCAAGAATATTTGAGGTTTAATACTGAGATCAAAACAATCATTTTTAGAACACCTCAGTGCTTTTTGCACAGGGTCAAGCAGGAAAGGTTGCACTGCGTTATTACTGGTACTCATCCAACATTTTTACATGGGTACAAAACAGTGTGTAGAGGTTAGAATTTGCTTTTTTAACAGCTTTTCTTCTTCCTACACACCTGTCGTTCATTCAGGTGTGCAGAGATTTTGAACCACTTACTTGGACATAAGTTAATTTAGAAAGAAGCATCAGTGCAGAAACTGCTATATTATCCTTATTAACTCATGGGTCGAAAGTCTTCCTGATCGATTCTTCATAAAGAAAAGTTTAAATACTCACCAAAATACTGATTTTCTAAAGATATAATAAACAGAAAAGTAGGTCAAGCCTACAGCTTGCTTGAGATGGTGGATTTAAGATAAGGTTTTTTGTTTTTCTGTTTTTTTTAAATAACATCACTGTTTGTTGGATATCACGAAAAGTTTGCCATAATCCTGGATGATCCTGCTTTTTGGCATCTTAGAAACACAACTGTGGCCAAGCAAGAGCTAGAGAAGCTTATTCATGCCTTTATTTCCTGCATTGCTCTTTTTATTGGCCTCCCTAAAACAACTATTAGACTGTTTAGTTTAGTTCAGAATGCTGCTATTCTAATTTTAACAAAAAAAGGAAGACAGAGGATATCAACTCCCTGTACTGGCCTCCAGTAAAATACAGAATTCAAAGTATTGCTCACTGTTTATATTAGTAATTAAATGGCTTGGGCTCTACGTAGGACAGTGAAACTAAACAGGGTCATTTATCTGCACATAGCTGGAACCAACCACTGAGGTCAGATCTTCTCAAACCCTCAAAAAAAAAAAGGATTATTCACTGCTGCTTTGAATTAATCCGGTAGCTATATCATGGCTGTTAATATTATTTCTGTCTTTTATTTTTGGTTTTAATTTTATCCTGTAAAGGGATTGTAGTGTTTGAAAGGTGCTACTTAAGTAAACTCGCCGTGCCTAAACAAGTCGGTGATTCTTTCAGCAGCGTATTTCACTTCATTGTCCACAAAGCCTTTAGGTATGATTATAAAATGCTATGGATGCATTGCTGTATTGAAAGACCTGTGACACAGTAGATATATAGATATGTGAACATGTTCAGACTGAAAGTCCTGCACACCAACCATCCTCTTCTTCACTCTTAATTTGCTCTTTTCAGTTAGGCACACTCATCATATACACTCTCATAATAAGGGCACTGATGCAAATACCTAATGAAGCACTTTTGCATCTTGATTTGATTTAATTCAAAGTGATTTAACTGCAGCTCCACCCAGTTATCCAACCATCCACTGAACTGAGGCCCCGAGCTGGGGAAACTCCCAGTAGGCCAAATGTTATCAGTGCAACTTGATCTCCAGCCCTTTGTAATGAGAGGGATTGTTTGTGGGGAGACTTTAATAACTCCCGCAGCCTATTTATATCTTGTAACTCTCACACACTGTGTATGACGCACTATAAAAGCACACAGGCACACCCACGACATGCGCCACAAACTTTGATAAAGACCGTCTCGTAACTGTCTGCCAACAGTCACATTAAGGCAAAGAAAAAAATACTTTAGGTATTGTTTTAATACAGTGGGTTATCTATTAACTCTAGATGTGATGGCAAACAAGTTTGCACACTGAGATAACGCAACAAACCAACAACAGTCTGGTGATATGTTCACAGACCGAGAGTGTGTATGACACCAACAGCATGGTGTTATAACGTAGCAAGAATTATTTTAGTAAATTAACCATGTCTACATATGTTTAGTCTACTTGGCTTTAAGCTGATTAAGAGCAACAAGATGTCTTGAAAGTAAAAGCTTTCCTTCTAATTATCCCTAGCGGAGGACAGCTCTTTAGAGCCAACAAGCCACACGGGTAAACATGGGGGAAGAAGGCTGTAGGAGGAGCAGCTGGTACACAGCATGGACAAGGAGGAGGGATGAGACAGCAGGAGAGAAGGGAGGAGAAAGGAGGGGAGTAAATGATAACACAAGACGAACGTGGCGCTCACTTTACACTTGCCAATGTTGCTGGTCCAGTACCATTTATGATGAACGTTTGCTCATGCGGCAGTGCAGAGGTCAGAACATGTTTCCTTAGAAATGTGGAGAGCACCGTTAACACAGCACTGCAAGTACTACACTCACAGGACGAGGTACTACCATGTCTGAAAATCCTTCAACGATGTTCAATAATCAATAATCCAGGTAAGTAAATCTCCAAAAGTTGATTCTGTTCATCTGGAGGTAGCATTTTCAGTGGGAGAAACGTTTCATCACTCATCCAAGTGACTTCGTCCAGATGAACAGAATCAACTTTTGGGGTTCATAACCAGCTCTCTCAGTAGCAACTGACTCCAAGATTAGCATCAGATTATTCAGCTAATGAAGGGAATTGTTTGACAGACATCTGTATACATTTTTTATACAGATATTTGGTGTAGTATAAACACTAGTATAAAACTGTCAGAAACATGACTTTAAAAAAAACAGTTTTTCTTATAATAATGTCATTAAGAGTCAAACACAAAGTAAGAACAAGTGTGCTTGTTGAATGAGCGTGCTTCACGGTGCTTTACAGATGTGAGTTTAAGCTCACTGTTCAGCTGGCTGGCCCACAAATTTACCATCTTTGTTCGCTTTCTCGTAGGGATGTTTTTGTCCTGAGGGGGCTTTTCAGTGAGAACACTCCAAAAGCTCTCTGTACACTAGCTTCTTAGCCTCAAAGATTACCTATCAGTTAACCACTGGTTTGTGAACAGATACAGACAGATACTGTATTCCTCAGGAGTCAGAGAACAAAAGCAGAGATAAAATAGTGAATACTGGATTCACACTGGCCCCCAAATGGGTTTACTCATGTTTCTAAAATTAATGTAGAGCTGAATACACAGTATTGTGCAAAAGTCTTAAGACACCCTTTATTTCTTTATATTTTGCTTCCAAGAAGCCAGATTTTCTTGGAATTTTTAAACTGGTCTTGAGCAACAATTCTCCAGGTTTTCTGAAAATCTTCTTTGGACATCGGCTGGTTTTTCACAGATTTACAGTCCAGTCCTTGTATTCCTTAGAGGAATCTGTTTTGGTTTCTTAATCCACCTAATGCTGACGTATGAATCATTCAAGCATAAAAAGGCACCTAATTCAAGGGATGAACCATACCAAAAATCAGCATGGATCCAATTTAAATGGTATCTTTAGGCACTTTGTTACTAGCAGCCTGTCACAAAATACATCATTTGTACCCAATATTTTAGTCTATCTACAAAAACTGCCAAAGAAACAGTTTAAAATGCATAACATTTTATGTTTGCTTCAATAAGGTGATAACTAAAGAGCTAAAACTTGGCATATTTCAGCATGCTGTACAGTTTGTGCTTAAAACATCTGGGAAAACTGGACAAGTAAAGGGCAAAAGAAATGCCAGGCTTAAAAAACTATCAACAGCAGATGAGCAGTGTCTGAAAGGTGTGTCCTTAAGAAAAAGGAAAAAATATAGTAAAGTTCTGACATAGAACTTTCAGTTGATCCATCTGCTGTTCACTGAAGTCTCATTAGAAATGATCTGCGTGGAAGGGTGGCTGTCAAGAAGCCATTCTTAACCAAGAAAAACAGGGAGAAAAGCCTGAGGTATGCCAAATTACACAAGAACTGGACTGAAAATCAATGGCAACAGGTCTCATCCAAATTTAAAATTTCTGGTTCAAAGCATATATGGAGACGGTCAGGAGAGAGGTAAAACAATGAGCGCTTACGGCCATCTGTAAAATACAGTGGAGGCCCTGTCAAAGCTGATGGAATTATGAACACAGAAAAGTGTAGTGAGATTTTGATGCACCCTGCAATACTATTTGGAAAGCATCTGATTGGCTTCATCTTTCAGCATGACAATGATCCCAAACTCACAGGTAGAAAAAAGACACAGTGGAACATTATAACACCCCAGAGCCTGGACCTCAACATTACTGAAGGAGTGTGGGATCATCTTGACAGAGAAGAGAACAAAAGGCAGTCAACAGTTTGTTTGTTTTTTCATGCGGCTTAAACAGCCAGCTAAGGTTTAAATTGACCTGACTTTAGCAATGTATAAATAAAGGGATGTTGTATTTATAGTTGATCATAGAACAAAGAAGATATGGCAGATTTTACAGTAGAGGTTTACAGAAAAATAATTTAAACAGTGACTCCCTTTTGTTTTTAGTTAAAGAGAACCAGACAAGCTTGTCTAATAAGATTCAATGGTAAGTCGAGAACTTACAAAATGTAATAAAAGTGCAGTATCAAATCAAGAGTAAATGTGTAAAGATAATAGCAATATAAAACACATAATATTACCCTGATTAAGACATAACTGCAGATTGTGCAGTGGCATTCTGTCTACCAGAAGATAAGCATGATTTGTTTTTAAAAGTGATATATATGCTTTCCCATATTTGCTAGAGAGGTCTACCTTTGCTGTACACCCACATTAGCATTTGAAGCAGTCATGATCGTATTGACAAAAACTCAAGTAAGTTGTGTAAGAGCTTCCCCAGCTGCAATGAAGTGTGCCCAGGGCTGATGGGCACACGCCAGCTCTTAGCCCTGTCAGTTGGCGTTGTGACTGGTGTGTGTGAGTTGGAGGTAACAAGGTGGCAGCAAAGGGACCTGGGTGAGCAATGAGCAGTGAGGCGCATGCAGGCCATCTGCAGTGAATACTGTGTTACTGCCCAGAGGTCAAAAGCAGAGAGGGATGGAGACCACAGAGCTGCTTTTATTTCTTTGGCCTAAGTGACCTGCAGTATTTCCTCTCATACAGGTCCACATATTCCACTGATGGCAGGATTATTTGTCTATGTGATCCTGCAAGTTATCGGCATCTCAGGGTCTGTGAAGACTAACTAAATTCTGTCTCTCAAAATTGACTCTGAGAGAGTCTCAGCTTACATATACGGACCCGTGGCTTAGCAGCAGCCTGAAAAAATATCGGAATATTTCAGAAAATCTAATGTACTCTTGTCCTCCTCTCTGAGAGGATGAAAAATAAACTGTTGTAGGTTTGATCTCTTTAAATGCACTTATCAATTTATAATAAACACTCTTTTGTACACACACCATGATGCGGATACACGGACACACACAACATGATGTTGATAAATGACTTTGATAACCAGGAGACAGTAATTCTCCAATTTCACTGTCATTTTAATCAATGCTGAGAAAGTTTTCTCCAGGTCTATTCCAGTGTAATAATCTCAGATATCTGTAATTGCAGATGGTAATGAACAGTGATGCTTGAGATCAGAGGGTTCACTGTATAGAGTACAAGGAATTTGATACATAGCTGATGCAGTGGTAAATAACTGAGCTGCTGGTGATGTTTCAGGGAGGGATAGAGACAGTGATTATCTCTCGTAGAGGAATGCCAGGAGGTTAGCAGGATGGGGCAGATGCTGAAGATAGGGTGCCACCATCAAAGCAGAGATCTGTGACTGTTGTTGTCACAAGCAGGGTTCCAAAACCTTTCATCTGTCCATACCCATCCGTGTTGTCCCAGATGGGCCATGCCCCGGCTAAGTCTATTTGCTGTGCAAACCATCCGTACAAGCCATGTCAGACAAGAGGGACTTCAAAAGGTAAAAACTCAAATGCAGCTTTTATCTGATTCTGAAAGCCCACAACTACAGTCCTACATTCTTTCCTGTAACCCTAAAGGAAAGGATGAGGAAACACCAGAATTAACTGACATAAAACTGACATGTTTGTTCAGTAGATCAGAATAAAGGAAAACAAATAGCATACAGGGCATTATAACAATAGATGTAATGAGAGCTCCAGGTCGGCACTTGTGCCCACGTAGCTTTAGCTTTGCGTCAGCCTCCTGCAAAACAAAAGCCTTGTCTGGATCTAATGGGAAATTCAGGTTGACTACAAATTTCAGACCTCAGTCTGTATGGTGGAGAGGGTGACATACAGCATATTTCCCATTACCACTTTCAGTCCTGTAATTACCTTCTGTCCCTTCTGAGAGGCTGGCACACAACTGTGCATGCATGAAGCAGCCCCAGCAACACCACTCAACTGTACTTTCACTCTTATCTGCCCTCCTTGGCATGCTGCATTGTTCATATCCCATGGAGAAGTACAGTATCTATGTGCCACATGATTGTTAATCTCATGGAGCCCAAACCCAGTCATGTAAGGCACACAGTGGTCTGGAGAAAATCTTATTGCAAAATGCGATCGTGAGATCTCAGGAAATTCTTTGACAGCTATTCATCTGTCTGTGAGTTTGAAATGTTTGCCTCAGGAAACAGCATGACAGGTTGGGCACAATTATCTTATGTTCAGTTTGTCATCATTCAAACACAGCCTTCAACTTTCTTTTTTTTCCAACCAGCCCATACTTTAATTTCTAGAGAGTATAACTCAACAAGACAGAGGCCTGTCTTTGCAAGCTCACATGACAATAGCCTAACGTTTTCTCTGATTAAAGGTCCAAATCAATACTAACCTGCTGGATGTTTATTATCTGAAGGTAGATGTAATATTCAGTTTCTTAAACAACAATCAATCTCAGGTGCTTTTGTAATCATATAGCAGGTTTAGCAGCCCCCCCCATCCTCCCTCCTCTTACAAAAATAAATAAATAAATAAATAAAAAAATCACAGAAGAGCTCTGAAGTAGCCTTCTTCCGACAGGTAAGAGAATGTGTGTTTCACTAACCGGCGTTTAACTCCATATGGCTGAGTTTGAAATCTAGTTTGTCCTGGAGGAGGGTAAACAGAGCGGAACTGACCCCAAAATGGACTCATCATAAGTGTGATGGCAACAGATGAGGGAGTTTAGTCCACATGGCCTCCTTTTGCTCATTAAACAGACCTGCACCTGTGTTCCTGCCGCACAGCACATCTGTCAGCCATGCCCTGGCTCCTCCTTCACTGTTCTCACCACATGTTTCTCATGGGATCATGATGCGCCCCATTCATGAATACTGACACACATATATTACTTTTAATCCTCTCTATCAGACTCTGGGATGCACTAGCTTTTCGTCAGCACCCGCCCAAGCATATAGCACTGATTATAATGATATACAGTATTGTGCAGACTCCAGTCCTCCCTGCTAAAGGATACACAGTCAACAAAATGCTTCACATCTCTAACGCCGCAAGTTTCTTTATCACAGTGAGTCTCAGATCTTTCTTTTCAGATGTTTCTTACCTGGTCTCTTTCTATAATCTACACGCTAATGTGTATACACCAAGTGCCATTATCACTATAAAGCAGTATAGTGCTGCATAGCCATAAAAGTGTTGCTAAAAGGGTACATCTTTACCCAAACATTGGGATTCACATTCAGTGCTTTTATAACTATGATTGTGTCTTTGAATTCCACCGTTATGATCACATTAACTGGCACTGTGACACTGTCCCTTCATGTTGATGTTATGGCGTGCTGAGTAAAAAACCAGGAAACTACTGTGTGAGAAGTTACAACTATTTGTTTAGAGCACGCTGTGATTAACTGAGTCTGTGCTTCCCAGACACAGCTGCAGCTACAGGGGAGAACTTTGTGACTAACCTGCATGTTGTAACCACATTTTCCATTTAGGGATGATTTTTTTCTTATTTGTACAAGGAAGATTACTGAGTTTAGTTTTTATTTGATGCTATCCTGAGGAGGGATTTACAGACTGTTTGGGGCTGTTAGAAGACATCCCATATGTGTCACACATGCCATCTCATCTTATAAGAACAATGTCTATATAGGGTACAATGTTAAAACGTCATAATAGGAATACTATACTGTTTTCTCATGTATTAATGTAATTGTTGCTAATGTGAGCTCTAAAAAGGAATATTCAGTATGTTCAAGTACTCAACATTATTCAGTTATCCACTATTATTAAAAAGCTCTTTGGTGTGGCCCCGTCTGCTCCCGTCTTACCATCTTTCTGAACTTAGACCTTTTACTCTTAGAAGAAAGCAATATGGTTCATAAATTAAATGCATGTCCAGCGTTATTTCAAAAAATGAAGTAGCTGTAGTCCAGTCGGATATTCACTTATCCAACTGGACCACAACTTCTGTTTGCATGCATCAAAGAGAAGTTGTAGTCCAGTCGGATATGTGGATGCTATCTGGATGAGTCTTCTCCTTGTCGAGCAATAAAGATTTTTTAAAATCTAAAATGAACTGAGCAATGCCAAACTATCTTAATATTTTTAATTATACACTTTGAATTACATAATTCCCTCCAGGCCTATAGTGGCGTGTTTTTCTGCAGTCTTTGTGTTTTCCACCTGCCCCTCTCGTCTGTATTTGTGTTGAGCTTACTTGCATTTGTTATGGATCCTTCTGTGTTTGGGTACACAGGATAGAGCTTTGCAGAAACATACGTGATCTGCAGGCAACTTATTTTTGCACAACAGGAGACACGCCACAAATTTATGGTTCAACTGTCATATTAATGTCAAGAGGAGCAATTTTTTCTTCCTATTCTGCTTATTTCCATTGGGCTTTGTAGTTGATGTCAGAACTACATTAAGACAGCCAGGCAGACATGTTTATTTTTCATTTATGCTGGCAACTCGTATCAAGGGCACCAAACAATGCAGTCTACATTCCTCTGTTCTTTGTCTCACGTGGGCAGAGGAGGGGAGATACTAATGAGAGAAGAAAAATGCAACACAAAGACGATGGCTGCAGTTTGGCCTGTTCGAAATGTGCAGGTTTTTTAACATCATTAGGAGAAACACTGTGTATGAGAGTGTATAGTGTCGTGGTGGTGGAGGTGGTAGCTATAATGGCTTGCCAGCAATAATATTAAAAGTGCCTTATATTGTTTAAGTGTCCTTTGTGCTGCCAAACCAGTTTTGACCCCACAGAACACCTTTAGATGTGTCCTTCTAAATGTGTGACATCTAGCACTGGGAGAGTAACAGCAGGTCTTTTGGATCCTATAGTTGCACAATGTGGCCTACAACTACACTGGACCTTTTTTTGGCACATCCCACAAATGCTGAATTACTTGGATTTGAGAAATTGTAAAGCCGGGTTAATGCCTTGGCTATATTGCTATGTTCCCTAAGCCTTTCCTGACAATTTCGTGTGTCTGTGTATGTGGTGGGACACACTGTCCTGCATTAGGGGTGTGCTTGGCATCCAAGAGGGTTTAGGCGGCTGGTTAATGTGAATGCAAGGTTTCCTAGTAGAACACTGTTCAGTGTTATTGAGTTGACCTGTGTGTTAAATGTTGTGGCTGATAGGATTATGGTCATGTTGATGTGTGTTTGTGAGAGAGATAAAATTTCGAAGAGTTAGAGAAAGATGAAAGGCAAAGTAAGAGTAAGAATAAGAGAGCCATTTCAGGATGTTGCAGTAGTGCAGTAGTGTACAATATTGCACAGTTGTGGCTTGTGGTACAAACAGTAACATAAAACTTCTCAATCTGAAAACATGACACATGGAGCTGCTGAAATGAATTTTGTTCCCTTTTGGAGTGATGTGATTCGATAGGAAATTAAACTTTGTTCGCTCAAAGGAAGAAACATGATTTTGGTATTAATATATAAATACAATTCCTATGAATGTGACAGTGAGGAAAACACTTGTAAAGTATGCTACAATTGTGTCAAGTTAATATTTATGTGCCAGAGCATTATTCTGTGTACTTGCTCCAGCTGAAGCAGTAGAACAATCCAAGATGATGCAGTGTACACAGTTGCTTCTCAGACTCCATTAAGGCTGATGGTGCACCCATAAATCTGTGTTTTTCCTCCTTATGCTCTTTTCCTCATTCGATACACAAAGTGACGTTTGAACCTGACACATTTAGGTCATAGTTGGTTTAGGCTTTGATACACATATTTCTGTTGTGCACATATTTTTCTCAACACCGACTCACTGAAATAAAGCATTGCACTTCTTATTCAGCACTATGAAAGGACAGGGCCCCAAATCCTCTGTGAAGCTGTCCAACAAAGACAGGGAAGCTCCTGCATGACTCTACAGCTTTTTTTTGTTTGTTTGTTTTCCCCCCTCTTTCTGCAGCCATCGGTACACAATGTATTCATTATTCTGCCAGGTTGAAGATAACTGTCGGGCTAATAGTAAAAAAGATTGCAGGGCACTGATTCTCTCCTTTCTGTCGTACCCAACTTTGTTAGCAAAGAGTATCTAAGCCTGACAGCAGAATTTGCTTAACACATTACAACACTTAATATACTGACACAAAGTCAATCACCCAGCATCAATACTTTTGCTTAAGGAAGCAAACTGTTTACAGGGGTTCAGCTTATGGATCTGTAAACTAATGTAATTGTTTCAGTACAAGAATGACCCCCAAACTGTGTTGAATCCAGACATTTAAAAAAATATATTCATTTTTGTCCTACAAGCAGAACACAATACTAAAGGTAATGTTGAACTTGACAATGAGTGATGGCGAAAAATAAAGGTAGTATACATTCTATAGGGGAGCAGAGCGTTCAGCAGAACAGGGGGAAAAAAGGGACACAAGCAAGAAACAAAAGGATAAAAATATCCCTTGCCCTTGAGAAGAATGAAAGAGATGAAAAAAAAATGACAGATAGACAAGAAATTTCTTTTATAGATATTAGGAAGGGACACGAAAATGCAGTAAGTAAATGTCAGAGGGAAGCAAAGTGCAGGAGATGAGCAGTGGTCCAACGGGACATAACACATGGCTAGATGTTTACTGGATACAGTCTTCTATCACGTTTGCGGTGTGCTTCGTTTGTTTTACAGGCTTGCAGGCCTACAGTTTCAGTAGTAGTTATGGGCACCAATGGCAAGCATGGCAAATCTTGTTTATGTCTGTATTTATTTATTTATTTATTTATTTTTACTGACAAATTACACTGTTTATCAAGAACGCAGAGAGAACAGACCATGTGTCGTTACTGGTGAAAATTGCTGACATTGTTTGAACTCTACGGGCTGCATCGAATATCCAGTTCATTACAAGTGTTACAGGACCTGTGATTCACTATTAACAACATCACAATCTCACAGCAGAATGAGTGACCCTCCATACCAAATGTCCATTAGGTAGCCTTGCACTCCCCAGCGTAATAGAAGAGTGGACAGAGGACAGAAACATGTATTAACTCCCAGTGGATTGATTCTCAGTATAGGGGCAGTGGGAATAGGGTGGGCACTGCTGACATTTATAGCACCCTATGGATGAGGCAATAGGGGTGAGAGATGTAGTGGTACTTTGGTACAGGGTGATGATGAAGTGACCCTGGTGCAAACTGCCGTTTCTTCTTCACGCTGCCCCTTTGCCACCCGCTGTAGCAAGGATTAATGAGCATGAACTGGTGAGGAGACACTGGGCTAGATTACAAACATACCACTTTGTCTTATGTGCAGCAGTTCCACAAAGTGTAGCACTGCTCCCCTTAATTGGTTGCAATCCTTTCAAAGCTATTCTCTCTCTGCACGACCAGCCCATGTTCTGTATTGTTCTGTGGGTGAAGGGTTGGAAGAAGTAGGAAGGAAGGAACCCTGGGTAGGAGAGTAAAATGCATGTGAAAAAAACAAACAAAAAACCCCAGTTTTCTCTTTATCGTTTTCTTACTGCTGGGCATGCGTGTTCATGTGTATTTTCCAAAAGCAGAATATGAAACATTAAAACTTTGGATGGCCTAGATTCAATGTTTTTTTTTTTTTTTATTATTATTTTTAAGTCAGTCCAGAAACATGAAAGGTTGAGGAAAAACTGTTTAAATTCAGCTTGTTTTTTAGCGCTGGGCTTGATAAGACTATTTTTGTTGGTGATGGTGAAGGAGGAAGGATTGATTGTGTTTGCAAACTATTTGAATTACTGCAAACACTGAACCACATCAAATGAGGATGAATAGGAAAGAAAGATTAGAGGAGAGGTGCTGGCATAGATTTTAATAATTCCTCCCTTTGAGTAGCAGGTGCAATTCATACACAGGTGCTCACTTTTATTAGATCTCAGTGTTGTATCCTAGCAACCTGGCTCTGGGAATAGGCGGGTGCCCCGCCCATGCCCCAGGGGCTGCTGGGATTGAGATTCTGATTAAGGCTTTAGGCCAGTCGGAGAGGGGATTGCAAATCATCAGTGCAGCTCTTAAGAGTTGTGGGAACCTGGCAGCCCTGAAGCCTTGAGGGTCCAAAACCAAACCCAGCAACGATTCGAGAGAAACCTTGATGACTCAGCAGGCTACATCCTTATTGCCTCGTGGCCTGATGATCATGCGCTCTGTGGAGAATTCACAGAATCAGAAGAGGGAGCATGTTTGAGCATATTCATACACAGCAGACAGGTTTAATTGTTGAAAGTCCATGAACTTGTGTTTGTTGAAAAGCCTTTGAGCATGAGGCTTTGTTTGTATATGAATGTATTCAGATGCTTTAGTGTGAGGCTATGCATGCAAGAGTGTACTCTCCTGTGAGCACTGTGCATTTATTATTTTTAATGCGATTCCTGAATCACAGTGGAAGGCTGCTAATGAAGCTCATTGGGTGTCTAAGTTTTAGTAACCTACTCCTGCTCTTTAGTGGCTGCCCCCACTCTTTTTCTCACTACTTCTCCTTACTTTCTCAGTAAGGCTACATGCTACAAATCTACAGAGATCCAGAGGAAAGTCAGAAGAAGAGGTCTTCGAGTAGTAATAAAAGAAATTAGACTGCGTCAGAAACAGAAAGGGCCATGTTTGAGGAAAACAGAGGTGGCTAAATTGGCAAAAATAAGAGAATGGAAGGGGAAAACAAAGAAGCTGTGAGATACGTACTAAAAAAGACATCAGAGTGAGAGTTAGTGAAAGGGCTGCATGATGAGGAGTGTGAGATAGTGACTGAGAGAAGAGGCAAAGGAGGTAGATAATATGCTGACCCACTTTGCAGACACCACGCTGAGATGCTAACCAGTGCTGCAATAAATAACACACGGCAGGCCAGCAGAGCTTAACAGCTGCTTGGTGGCAGTCTGTCCAACCACTGCCCCCTCGTCCCCTGCCATTGCTGCCCTACAGCATCCACTCTTCCTCTCATACCAGCACCTATTATTCTCACCACTCACATTTTCATACTCTGAAGAACTGGGACATTTTGTGTATTTGTCTGAATAAAACTGCTACATGCCTCAGGCATGTGAACTGATGTGCGTTAACTACATAACTATCAACATAACTATGATTGGTCTGTGATAAGCAGATGCTTGATCACTGAGAGTGATGTGCATGTTCAGCAACCCTCACTAACCTTTATAATACACAATAAAAAGAAGCGATAAGGAAAAGGGAAAGATAGTGTGTATTGTATAAAGAGAGTTTATATGCCTGATTATACAAATGTTAAGATAAAATCTCAAATTTACAATAAAATAATATCGTGTTGATTTAAGTGGGAGAAAAACTGTTACTGCTTTACTTTAGCTCAGCATTTTTGCAGAGGTTAGGAACTTATTGGCCAAATAAATTCTTCTTTAGTGTCAACAATGTTACTTTAGGGGAGTATTGATTTGCAGTTTTTATGTACCTGAGTCTCCTGTGAACAGAAAGGTACATTCATCAGCGACCAAGGCTGAAGAGCACTTGTTAGTTGAGGCACGTTATTTGCTTGAATTTACTGCAAAGTACAGTCGGGTGGAGATCCAGTGGTTTTATTCTAAGTGATTACTTTTATCTTATGATGATGCATTTCTATCCTGATAGGAGTGGTCTCAGTGACAATGATCCACTGGACAGACGGGTTTTTAATAGTTTGAGGAAAATGGAAATTATGTAAATTATATGCTATATCCGTCATCGTCATGGAGTTCCATCAATCCATTAGAACTCCCAAATGTCTGTATTTATCAGTTTTGTAATATCATATCAGTATCAAAGGCATATTAAAGATCTTTCTGTGTTATTTAGGGGGCTGTACCTTGTTGTTATGTTTTCCCTTTAATCTGATATGTTTCTCATATGTATACTGAAAGGAATAGGCATAAAAAAATCTCTAAAGTGTTTACTTTATGAAAATGTATCTAAAAGTAAAACTTGAACAAAGTATGTAGACACCGAAACGCAGTTCTTTGAGATATACCATTACCATGGGAATTACTAAGCAGCCTACAGCCTTTTCAGAAGTTTCTGGAGTCTTACTTGTGTTACATACTTTAATTCAGCCAAAGAGAGCTAATGAGGTTGGCTGCTCAAGCTGAGAGATGTAGCTTGGTCAGTTTAAGTTGATCATAATGTGCTGGTTGTGAGTTG
Source organism: Etia nguti (assembly GCA_015106755.1). Lineage (NCBI taxonomy): Eukaryota > Metazoa > Chordata > Actinopteri > Cichliformes > Cichlidae > Etia > Etia nguti. The sequence continues at coordinate 32,024 of VUQG01035492.1, forward strand.
AGGTGAAAGCTCAATTATTGCATCTTAAATTATAATTGTATGCTTTAGCATTAGGATTTTCTATTAATAGACCTAAGCCCAGTCAATGAAATCCAGTAGGGTTATCAGCATCTTTTAACTCCCCCATAAAGGCTCATGTGCCGAAATGCACTGGGCTTTTTTTTTAGGTGAAGTGTGACCGTGCCATGAAAATAAAAGCATTTTTAAAAAACATTATTTAAAAAGAGAGTGACTTAGAGTTCTTTGATGTTTAAGCTTATATAGCAAAGAGCACCTCAAAGAAAAGCAAACTGAATCCAGGAAGCACTTCTTGTCAACTAACTGTTCAAGGGTTGCCTACATACTTCATGTGCTCATCTGGATGCTTGCTGCACTTACATTAACATGTGTGCCCAGCAGCAGCAGTTAGCTCTGTCTCTGTCAAACCTTCTTCAGTATAGAATGAGATTGTTTGCAGCTGCTCCTGTACTGAATTTGTCATCAAACACACACACACACACACAAAAAGCACAGTGTACTCAGAGGCCTGTTCAAAGCAAAAGCTCAAGGGACTTGTGTTTCTCTCTCTCTTTCTGTGTGTGTGTGTGTGTGTGTGTGTAGGGGCTGGGTGAGCATGTGAAGCCACTTGTCCTTGGAAGGGGATTTAGCCCTGGTGCTGGCAATCAATCAATAAGTGGTGTTGGAGGAAGGGGTCATGGAGATATAGCCCTTCTCTCTCTCTCTCTCTCACTCTCTTGCTCTCTCTCTCTCTTACTTACCAATAGGAGGCTGGCTTTTTTGTACAACAAACAGAGGTGGTCCCTCAAATATAAAAAATTTGATTTACACAAGATCAGATGCATAGCTAAGTTCATTTCTGGCTAAATTCCGTGCTTGTGCTTGAATGGACATGTCAGATCATTCCTGATTCTCATAAGTAAAATCTTCTTTCTTCTATATCACATGGAAATATTTTTTTCCTTTATTATTTAATCTAAATACCACACATAGAACCATATCTTCTTCTGTTTTTTTTTAAAGAAAAGGTTGAAAGTGAAGGAAAAACCTTTTTTTTTCCTCTGGAGTGGTTACTTTGATTGATTATTCAATAGGATTAGCCTTATAAGGAAAGTTCTGACATTGTGCACAATCTAAATAAGAAAGAAGATTTACTGCCAAGAGACGCTGCCTTCCATTTATGCTATAAGTTAATTAATAACATTCGTGATAACAATAACACAATACATGGGAATACAATAGGCAATCTGAGATATTGTTACGCTGAAGAGAAGTGCTGATGAAGATAATCTCTGTGTTATTAGATACTTTGTGTTATTAGATTGGAAAAAGAGAAGTGAACAGAAGGAGAAAGAAGAGAACTGGAGTGATGCTTCTGTGAAATGTCAAGCATGAAAAAGCTGGTTGGGTGTGGGCCTTTAATTAATCCACTTTATAAGGAGAACTGTTGTCACTGACCCACACACAAGAGCGTCATCAAAGGCAAATCCACTCCACACGCACTGAATTAATTGATTTAGTCACATAAACGCATAGTGTTAAATGAAAACAGTGTGTTAATTTGCTAAAAACTTTGCTGTACGACTGCTCACATAAAAGCTCAAACTAGCGGACTAAAATAGGGCCTTTACTGCTTAGGTCTGAATTCTTGTCAGCTGTCGCCCCTGCTGTGATAGGATCTGATCACATTAAACAGATATCTTCTGATCTTAACTTCTTTTGTGAGCATGTGTGAGTGTGTGTGTGAACAAGAGAGAGAAACAGGCATTGCAGCTTTGTATTGCTTGCCATTGTGCTCTCTGGCAGTCCCCTGTTGGCAGCAGCCACAAAACATTAAAATTATTTTATCCAAACCAATGTGGCACCACCTCTAATAAATGGCCATCTGATTTTAAACGATGAAAAAAAGAAACTCAAGTCTGCAAGCTCACATTTTATATAGTGAACCTTTTTTTTTTTTCTTGTGTTCCTAGTTGGGAGGATAAAAAAAAGAGAACAGCATCTCTTACTCTTCACAGCAGTGGTTGTGGAGACAACATAAATCACCCAGTGTGTCAACATCTTTGTGATGGATGACCAGATATAACATATGGCAGTCTACATCACTTTTGATCTGTACATTCACACTGAATCTAAAATTTAAAAAAAGAGTTATATACAGACATGATTCTTTCTCTAGGTTCCCTCCACTCTTATTATTCATTGAAGGAGATGCAGGTATTTTCGTTGCTGTTTATGCATTGTGACATTCTCTCCTGATGGGCTGGCTCAGGGGTGGAGATAAAGTGGATACAGATGACATGGCTGACTGTGCTGGAGGTGAAACACAGAGAGAAAGTGATGTAAGGCAACTTAAAGTCATCAGAAGGCCACGGCTCTGCAGAATGATAAACGATGCCATGCCACCTGTTTAATGCACCATCGTTTTTGGAGGGCTCTCTTTTGATTTATATATCCTGCATTCCTTTTATGGCATTTTGTTCCTTTCATCACAATCATAAAGGTGTTTAATGTCAACAACATGCATGCAGCATCTTCTGACAGTGCATAATGGTCCCAGCATGGTAGCCTATGGGTAACACAGATGCTACGTCGAGCTTTGCAGACCCATATGTACATATTTAGCCATCTACTGCCACTTGGGGGCAGTGTCAAAAACATTTCAAACAAAGTGGGCAATTTTTCTTTATGTTTTAGCACATTGTTGGTCCTTTAGCTTTGCCCCCTTCACTCAAAAGACAGAAGCAAGAAACTTTGTTGAGTTAAATTAAAACTCTCCACTCCACTTTTTATGTTTGATGTGTATTTGCTCTTCTTTCTCTTGGTAGTAAACCATGTTGTGGTCATTCCCTTTCCCTATTCAAGCTGATTTTTTTCAGCCATTCAGCATGGAGGACGGAGGACAGGATGAAAGCCCGTCTCTGTATCCTACACGTTGTTTGAATTCTCATAATCCTTCTCTGCGTAGGCTGAGAGCTACGCAAAGAGGCACAAATGTAGGACCATCAATCCGTCTTGAGGTGGTTTTCTGTGAAAAGTACAGAAATGTGAGAGCCTAAGCTGAGAAAGATAACTAACTTGGACTTATTTATTGTTTACTCTGAACAGCAGGCTCAGTCATCAGGAAGAGGTCTCATTATGTGATTTGTGAAATGTGAAATGTTGACCTTTTACTATACACATCATTATATTTCTTTCCTCAAAATGCCGAAATTCATCATCCTACCACGTTTTTTATTGTGCTGACTAAATGGTGCAAATTTTACGTCTTAAGTTTAGGCCTGGGATTGTTTCATTTTACTACCGTTTATTTTGTGAAGTAATACAGATACACGTATACACATATTACACATATTTAACAAATATTAGCTGACTATTGTGAGTAGTAAGTGGGCATCTTTCTTTTTTTCTTCCTTTTCTTATTTCCCTGTTGTACTGTATTTTTCAAACAGAGAAGTGAGCCTAACTGCTCTAACACATCTTCAAATGAGCTAAGATCTCATAATAATCTGAAGGTGGCACTGGTGATTGCGATCATGTATCTGGTAGTTTTATGTTTAATGAGGCAGACCCACCTGGAGAGAAGGGAATCATCCGACACTGCGTGTTTCTTTTGTGAAAAGCGTTTCTGTAGCAGTTGGTTTAAGTCATTCTGGGAAATCACTGACTGAAAAGGGAATTGATGATGCAAGTTGAAACCGCAAAAAAGAAAAGACAATTACAATGTGCTATTACAAATGAAACATCACAAATTGTTGATATATAACCATGCAAAGAGCAGACAATGATGGACTTTTACTTTTACTGTAAAATTGTGTGGCAATGAAAGGAGCAAGAGGAGTGACTAAATATATCATTGCCTCATTAGAATAATAAAATAGCTTTCTCTTTCTTTGTTTCTAGCAACCCATATAAACATATTAATAAATTAACTCCCCAACCACTGACCAGGGTCAGCTTAAATAATAGATATACTTGAATAAACCTTTAATGCCCGAAAACATGAGGAAAGAGGATGTGTAGCACCAAAGCATCATTGGTGAAATGCTAAATGCAGCATAGACGGGTGATCCAGAGGGGGAAGTAGTGTTGTTTATTTGTTAAGGCTCATCCACATATGTCTTCTGCCTCGGGGGCTTCTGGCTCAAGCATGGTTTTTCCTCCTCATACTGGAGGCTATTCACCCCCTCTCTGACTTTGGATGTTACCTTTGCAGGATCATTGTGGGTAGAGAAACAAGACAAGTTTTTTTTTTAATCTTTTTAAATCAGATTTCCTGTATCAGTTGTTTTAAAAGTGATATAGCACTTCCATAGAGACCAAAAAAACATTTCATTTGCCACACGCCACACAGCCTAATCTGTGGACTAGTGGAGCAGACTTTCTTTTTGTGTAAAGAAGTAGAAATACATTCAGAAATGTTTTGCATTTAGTCAGTCTACTGTCATCTCAAAGAATTTCCTGTCAAAACTCAAAGAAACACTTCAGAATGGCTACTTGGCTTAACCGCCTCATGCCTGTGTGGTGTGTGGTATCACTTGGGTAATGTCTTTGTTGGTAAGAACAACAACGGTTCAAACCTCTAGCTCAAATTAAATTTACTGCTCAAGCAACCACTCTCACAACATGATCCAGTCTTCCATTCTTGACAATTTGAAAGACAATGATTCCTCCTGCAAAAGAAAAAGACAGAATAAAAGAAAGAAAGATATATTTGGCACTCTTGATTGTTAGTATTCTTGTAGTCTTGAGAGTTGGTAAGAACAAGCACCGCTCTATATGCAGTAACAATATGTGCCATGATTAATATTAACAAATATAAATCCACAAATGCTTTTACACAATCTGAAGCCACTGTCTTCTATCCTGTTACTGTCTTGTAAGCTGCAGTGTTTTTCTCTGAGCTCTTTCTGTTTCATTTTTGTCAACAATGGAAGCCTCTGACTGGTAAGACTGCAGGCAAATAACTTAACAACATTTGACCATGGAAAATACAGTAGCTTAGTTTTTTATGAGCAACAATAAATACAGGACAAAATCAAAGAGACATTTTATTTTACCATTTGGCTGTCACAATTTCTCTGTGCAGACAGCAATCTATGTAGTGATAAGGTTATGCCCTATAAGCGCTAGCTTGTAGTTGTACAGGATATCATCTAGGGGTCTGTCATTGTACAACTTTGCACAAGCACTGGTAGACTTTATAGTCAGTGGGTTGTGAAGATCTTGAAAGCTTAAAGCTCTCTTCTGGGAACTAGAAGAAAAGCCTGTGGTATCTGCAATGCCCTTCTACTTTTGCAGTGGACCAGACAGCCATCAGAGGTAAAGGAAAGTGCAGCTGAGTTTAAGGCTCCTTGTAGACCACTTAGTGGCCTGTCACCCATTGAGACCTTGAGATTTTTGTGGTGGATTTTTGCTTGGGCATTGGGCAAAGGTTGTAGCAGGTGATGCTCTGAGAGTTGATTGAGAATGCATGAAAGAAATGATACATAGTTATGGAATGGGTATAAGGGACAGAAACCATTGACATCAGCATAAAAAAGACAATAGAGAGGGTGAAAAGAAGAAGAGGGAAACTTTGTCACATCTACAGCCATTAATGCATTCAGTTGTTTTGGCTGAATGATAAAAGTAATGTGAGTCTTAATGAGAAACAGAAGGATAAAAAAAAACTGATGAATATATTATGTGACCTAGAAACAACCAAAACTGTGTGTTTTAAAATCCAAAATGATTAAATTATACAACATCGCTGCACATGCTGCCAAATGAGAAATGAAGTGGCCACACAGCTAGAGAGATGAACTAACAAAAAGAAGGTTAATGACCGTGACAAGTTAAAGGGGGAAGAAGTGAATCAAACACATTGCTTTCTGCCATAGCAGAGAGTGTTAATGACCCTTTGAGGAAAGCAGTGAACCCACAATTGCCTCAAAGTGGGACAGTGACTAATAGCGCCATGTAGGTCCCAGGTGTAAATACTGTAGCCTATGTGTAACTTTATGACTTTTAGCAGGACAGTGCAGAGAAGGGTAGGCATGCTCAGGGAACTTTTTCTGGGTGAACAAATGGCAGTTTAAAAAAGTATGGTGAGAGTCAGTGTAGGGAAATCGTGGTGCATTAGGGTTTGCAGTTTTAAATGGACTGATTCTTAAATTGCACTTTTCTACCCCACTTGAGCACTCAAAATGCTTTACACAATATGCCTCATTCACCCATTCACAGAAAGTGCTTTGTATCTAACATTCACACTCCAGTAAAAGCAATGGGAGCAACTCAGGGTACAGTATCTTGCCCAAAGATACTTTGGCATGCAGAATGGAACATCCAGGGATCAAACCCCCAACCTTCTGATTAGCAAATGACCTGCTCTGTCTCCTGAGCCACAGCCACCCCAAATCATATACACACTTTTCTTCAAGGGAGATTATCTGTTAAACTGAGACTCAAACGTGGCGTAAACTAAACAAACTTACCAACCAGCTAATTCTGCAAAATAACAACAAAGTGGTCATTAGATGTTTGCATCTTTCTACTACAAAAACAGCAATAGTAAAGATCAAACCAAAGGTAAAAGTCAGAGCGAGTAGTATACTTTGTTTCATCTGGTGGCCAGAAACAGAGCTTCAAATGAATTATAATGTTCCTTACATTACAACTTTCAATTTTGCTGGCAAAAACAACAACAACATAAAAAGCTT
>VUQG01035495.1:0-15009 GCA_015106755.1 Etia nguti
CCATTGTTTTTCTTGTGACATTACCAATAAGTTTGATGTGTCACATGGCCCTCTTCCTATTGAAAAAACAAAAGTTGTATCCAAGATGGCCGACTTCTAAATGGCCACCATGGTCACCACCCATCTTGAGGAGTTTGCCCCCTCACATATACTAATGTGCCACAAACAGGACTTTAATATCACCAACCATTCCCATGTTATTACGGTGTATCCATATAAATGGCCCACCCTGTATATTCAGTTCAATTGTATTTGGTCACCTCAAGGTGAATATTTACTGCTTAATCTTATCCAACTCTGGGTCGCATAGACAGCAGGGATGCTCAGACCTCCCTCTCCCAACCACCTCCTGCAGCTCTTCTGGGAGGATCCTGAGGCGTTCCCAAGCCCAGAGACATAGTCACTTTAAAGTGTTCTAGAACTGCCCCAGAGTTGCATTGCACTTGGATAAGCATGAAACTCGTCACCTGGGAGTCATCCAGGAGGCATCCCTATCAGATGTTTAAACCACCTCAACATGCGGCTTGTTATGTGGAGTCCCTCCTGAATGACCGAGCCCAATGCACTGCATTTCTACTCAGTCTTATTTGTATGGTCACAGCACACAGTTCTTTATGGTCATTAATATTAGAAAACAAAATGAAAAAACAACAAATTTAATAAGTTACTGAAACAGACACAAGCAAGACAGGACTAAAGACACAAGTTTTTTTTGTTTTTTTTTTAATAAACCTTTGTTTTTATTAGTGTTATGCATTAAATTTCCAAAAAGGATGTTTCCGTTCCATAGATGACAGTTTTACAGTGATCGGGCTTCATGTAAGTGTATATGACATGCAATTAAAGGAAAAAAACAACATAAGAACTGATATTTTACATTCTTAACCTCTGCCCCCTGAAATGAGTCATTATTCAACCTGAATTAAAAATAAAGACCCTCTCGTTTAGACTTTTGGAGATTTAAAAAAAAAAAAAAAGGTTTTTCTTCAATTCCTTACAAATTTTCTTATCACCAGTTTCCAGTGATCATCATGCCATTCTCCCCACACAGAGTCTGCTTCTCAGACAGTAAAGACAGCATGAGTGGTGACCAGCGCAAGGTCACATAATCAATAACCTGGCGAACATCACTCGAGCCCTCCTAACGTTCATTCAGAAGGCTGGCAGGCAGGTAAACTGTCATGGAAAGTAGATGCCATAGCAGTTGCCAGTATAACATTTCAACTTATCCTAGTGCAAATGCCAAAAAAAGTCAGGAATGTATTTCTGTTCACAGTTACAGCTAATGAGAGTTCACCAGTCAGAAGTAAACTCGGTGACTAAGTACTAAGTACAGCACATTCACTTTCATTTCTACAGTCACTGGCAGGATTCAGCAGGGCAGTTCATACGCATAAGCTTATGTGAAAATGTTACAAACAAGACAAATGTTATGACATCTTTCAGAAAGTCCAGCCTCAGAGTTGATTGAACAATAAAGTTTAGGTTAATTCTAAGATATTCTCTATCATTCATTACACTTAATAAAGTTATACTTAGGATGTAAACATCGATGGCATGTCTTTTGGACTCTGCCGGTATGGATTCTTTGTGCTGTCATTTACTAATAGTCACGAGAAATCACCAAACCCGATGAAGATTTTTTTGTCCTTTTTTGAGGGGGTGGGGGTGATGGACCGTGGTTTTGAACGGCAGTTCCAAGCCTATTCTAATGTTTCTGGGCTCCTGACAACAGAATTTGATAATCCAGGTTTTCAGCCGCAGTCTCCGATAAAAACTGTTCCATCTTTCTGAGTTAAGATGTTTCAGAGAAATATCAGCCAGGATGTGATGGACCTTTTTAAAGTATTTGAGACCTTTCATGTATAATTTTCATCGCTCTCATTCACCTACATTTATTTCTATTTTACCATAACGATTGAAGTATTTCCTGTAAAACAATCACTCTGGATTAATCCGTGTATAATAAAGAAAGAAAAAATGCCTCGCTCTTACACTTTCGTCTACACAGTGGCTCAGAACACATCGCTCCACAAACACTGAAGTATCTCATGCAACCAGAATGAGTTCAAACAGCAGCACGTCACGCACGGAGACGCACAGGTGCGACAGATGAGTTACCGCTGACCTGACGTACAGATGACATGGCAATAGCCCTTTTCAAAGGCAATTCACATGCTGTGATGCCTCGAAACGAGTCCCGCTGAGAGACTATTTTACATACAGAGGATGTATGGCTGTAGTTTCCATGAAGGGCCAGTAACCAAAGCCATGTCCATAACTCTACCCGCTGTGGTGGGGAGCTTACTCTATTCTCGCAGAGGTGCACGTGGCCCGGCTTTGGGTGATGTGGGAATCATTTCTTTATGTAAATAATCAAAACTATCAAGATGATGCTCCTCATGCCACCTAACTGAAGCCCACTGCACTGACAACCATCCTCTAGATTGATCCCTAGTCAATAATTTTCTTTTGAAAAGCCTTTGAGGTCATTGCGAGTCCACTTAAATTTATCTCAGGACTAATTTCTTGAAGCTGAGATCAAAGATTTTTTTTTTCACTCTTGCTGGCACAAGTTTAAATGACTAAACCAGGCAAATGATTTTCCCTACTTTGTGTTTTCTGGAAAACACCAGCTGGATGCACGACCCACAGTAGTCAAAGATATGCCACACATGCACGTGCCAATTTGAATACAAAGATTTTTATTTGTCCTGTAAGCTTGATGTGTAGTAATAAGACATTGGCGTTTTGGCATGCGTAAACACATCCCCAGTTACAGGCTGACAAAGAAGAGAACACGCACGGGTATCTGACAAATCCAGTGTATTTGCAGGACAGCTGTCCACCTGGTGAACAGCTGAGAATAAACTCTGAACTTCATCCCATTTACACATATTATGGCATGGTGTGTAATGGGCTGTGAGAGTTTAGTTTTAGAGCAGTTTTTTTAATGGGAGACTCAAAGAATCCTATTTTATACATAAATGTTGTTTCAACGCCCCTGTGGTACATTTTCTTAAAATAAAATACACAGTTTTTATTTTTTGTGTGTTTTGTTTTGACCACATCTTTACTATGACAGCTAATAATCTCCAACACTCTCCAGTCCAATCTCTCTGGATACGATGCACAGATTCTGTTGCCTGGAGACTCCTACAGAAACAGGAAGTTGTGTATTTTTTCATATTTCGGTTCTTTTGGTGTATTCTCTACCAAACATTTGCATGCTCAACATCTGAACGGAATGTGTTAAGTATTCTTCTTTTTAGACATGGCACAAAAATAGCTCAAAGACACACTTACACGGTATAAACCAGGACTATATGGATCAACAACATGATCTCACATCACAGACACGTAGAAAGACGCACACATATAAACACACACACACTTACAGTACACGTGTCGCACACCGAGACAGAACAATGGCTTTTTTTTCTACATACATTTTCTTTGTCTACATGTTTAAAGATACAAGAATGGTAAGGATTTACAAACAAATTTCAACGATCCCTTTTTTTCGCTTCTTCTTCTTCTTCTTTTTTTTTTTTTTTTACAGGAAACAAACATGAGACATGTAACTTGAAATATTCTCTTTATATAATTTTTATTGCAATCTAAACAATATGGCTTTGTCTAGTGAAAATTCCTATCTGAGCTAGAAAAATAATAATAATAAAAAAACTGAAAAATGTGTTTTATGGTGTTTATGCCAACTTTATCATTGGTCTTAATAATCCCTAAAGTTGTTCTAAGTCACAGACTCATGGAACAATGTACCGTCTGTACATCGTTGCATCACTAACCACTGAAACATCATCGGCTCTTCTAAGAATAACCAACATGCTTTGTTTTATCAATTAATGTCCACGTAGTAAATAGATTTTGTTTTCATTTACAGTACACCTATTTGAATGCTATGTGACAAATCACTATGATATTTAGTTGGATTAAGAGATGCAGGATGCAGAATATAAGCGAGCTCTTCAGGCAGTGAGACGCAACAACTCACAGACCAGTTATCCCAGGCTCAGTCTACGGTTACATTACCTATTAATTATGGAATACCTTTGAGGAAGGAACAGAGCGTCGGCTTTAGCTTAGCGGCGGTCTCCGGGACGCATGCACGCGCTGAACGAGCTTGCTGTGCGTCTTCTGCAGGCCTGGCACGAATGATTGAAAATAAAAGTTACGCATGCACGTCTCTGTTTGTGACGAAAGAAATAGTAAGGTCTCACCAGCATTTCTTTGGTCTTGATGTCGATGAGTGACAGTCAAGGTAAATTTGTACATTAAAAGATGAAGGAAAAGGTTAGCTCAGCTGGGATGTCAAGTCAGTTTCAATTTCAGCACGTTAAAGAAAGTATGAAAAACACCAATCAGTTAATCAAGTGTTTAATAACCAAATCAACCCATTGCTAGTGGAGATGAAAGCATGTACCAGCAACCCCCAGTATCCCATTGGTCAATGCTCTGATTGTCTATGGCGCCCACACCACCTAAATGATGACGACTTGGTTTGATGATGGCACTGAGCTAACAGTCAGCCTGTAGAGCTTAAACGAGGAAAAAGTGATTGTTTGCTTATGATGAATGAAAATTCACAGGTTGACATAAGTTTTTAAAATGTTTAAGCTGTAAAGTTTCCCTTCTGTCAAAACGCAGTGGCAGTCTAATCAGCTGACCAGATTAGAAAAGCTCTTGTAAAACTAGAGGTGGAAGCAGAAGGGATCTTTTTTTTTGTCCTATTTTTCGCAGACCGTTTTTTTTGGAAGCTTTTGATCTCAAAAGGAATAACAAATCATATTTTAATGTTTTGCTATTATTCTGGCATTTCCACAAGTTTTGATGCTTTGAACAGTGGCGCCATCATCAACCAAAAACCTATCCCTACTAGAAATCCTAATATCAAATATGTTATTTCAAAAGTGTCCAGTCTTGTATCTTTGAACAAGTGCCTACGTGCTACCAACAACTTTGACTCAAAATGAAACCCTCATTTACAATTCCTCTGCTAGAGGAGATGATATGAAGGCACGTGTCCTAAAAACTCAAATGTTGATTTCTTGTAATATAAAGGTCTACACGAGGTCTGTAAAAGTCGAAAACACCCACTGATTTGAACAGAACATGCTCCATCTACTGGAAAACGTGGTGGCGGCAGTGCCATTTAAACACAAAAGTAAGTGGACGCGAATCCACTGTCGTCCAATACTGTTCCCCACAATGGGCATGCTCCGTCTGTTCTTAATGGGCGTGAAAGTAAGAACAAGAGCAAAACAACTCAGGTGTAGGAAATGTGAAAGGTTTTACAACTACTGCGGTAAAGAAAAGGGGAAGAATGACCTGGTCATCAAAGAGTAGAAAAAGCAAAGTAAAGGTTCTCTACAAAGGCAGTGTGTAGCCTCTAACAGTTGAACGAGGACCCCCCCCTCCCTACCAAATTCATTGCGATCCCAAGAACCTCAACGTGCCCCGAATCTACACTCAAACCCCTACAAATACCCTGGATAATTTCCTCAGTGTCTTTTCGCTTAACCCAAAGAACCCCTCATCCCTCTGCCCCGCAGCCTGGACCAGGCCAGACCGGACCCCGATTTTAGGGTTCATTTGATTTGTTTTGTGTTTTTTAGTTTTACTTCTTGAACATGTCCTGTAGAGGTCCAGGCAGAAACTTGAGGACGGTGTCGAGGATGCTCTCTTCATCTTCCTCGTCATCATCTCCGCAGCCTCGCGGGATCGCTTTCTTCGGGCGTGTCAGCGATCCCTCGCAGGCTTGCTCCATGGCCGCTTTTTCCTCTGCCTCCTTTTCTTCCTTCTTTTTTAACCCATACTGGACAAAGAAGGAACACCAGTGACGTGCAGGGAAAAAATAAAGGGTGATCAAATGACGAGTGAGACCCACCACTGTAAACAGACCTACTGTAACATGCAGCCTCAGTGCCAGTCTGGGGTGTAACATGTTACAAAGTAATGCGCTACTGTAATCACTTTACACATTTCAGGAACGCAATAAAGTAACACGCAGCACTACTAAATTTCTTCTTTTCTTTCCAGTCTTCCCAGTTTAGGTTTTTGTTTAACGTTTGAATTGGTTTTGCCTTTTGTTTCGTACTTTTTAATCAGCCATCGGTTAAGAATCAAGTTTTCGTTTTGGGTCTTCCTCCTCTGTCCACGCAGTCGGAAGCTGACTGTGACAGAAAGATGACTTTACTCATCTGTTTGTGTTTCTAAAGTGGAATCATCTCTTTGAACTTTTCTTTGTGTTGCTGCGTTCACATTTAAACACTAACAGAAAGATTGCATGTGCGTCCTCGTTAGGCTCGGGTGTGTTGGCGTGCTGGACTGTAGCCTCAGGTTTATATTGTTCGCTGGTAACTACGTAATTTCTGTTTTACAGAGTAACCAGGAGTGTAACGAATGATTTTCTCCAGCATTACTTTTAAGAAAAGTAACGAGTAATGTGTAATGCATTACTTTTTTTGATTAACGACCCCAACACTAACCTTGTCCCTGATGGTCTGCCGTACTTTTTCCCTCTCTGCCTCCATGCGGGCATGTTTTGCCTTCCTCTCCTCCTCCTGCTGTCTCAGCGCCTCCTGTCGCTCCTCCTCCTTCTTGGCTGCATCCGGGTCCTTCTCCTCCTCCCCGCCTAACATCTTACCCATGTCTTTGGTGGCCCCTGGACAGAAAACAGAGAAATACCGTAAGCTACTTCATCGTTATTATTTTTTTTAAAATCCAGACGTTAAATGTTTCCAAAACCAAACAAATCAGAAAAAATAATAAGTTGCAGCAATAATTTCACTTAAGAAGAAGTCTAATAATACATTTGTGGCTGTTATAATACAGACTGATTCAAAAGATCACATGTACCTGACACCTGCTTCTGTCATAGTCAACTATTAAAATACTGTGTGTTTGCATTTCTGAGGATTAGGTGGTGAACAGGTTCACCCAGGAGCTTCAAGGTCTCTTGGAAACAAGACGGAAGAAGAACAGCCAGCTGGAAAAGCTTCAAAGAAACACTGAGACAGAGGAAGACACATTCTTCCATCTGCTGTGGCCGTCTGTTATTCCTACCTGTTCCTCCGCATTCTGCTACTAAACATAATTCAGACTGGATGTAAGTTTTCAAAGTTTCCGGGCACAGCGTTTGGTGAATAAATTAGGCTTTATTAATATGAAGGAGACGGACTTCGGGCCTTCTCATACTTACACATAAAAATATTAGTTAATTAGGAAAAAATCTGAATGAAATCAAATTAAATATTTAACATCATTTATCAAACACAAATGCCACAACCTCTGATTAGAGAATCAACTTATAGGCAACTTTATTAGGTACACATCCCAGTACAGGGTCGGACCCCTGCATGCTTTGCATTTAAAGTCTAAGGTTCCAGTCAGATACGATCGATTCTGAGTAATCTAAAAATCTAAAGCGAGCTGGGAAGTTCTCAGAGCAGTGAACAACTTTTTTTCTGAAAATGTCGATTCATTCAGATTCATTTATTGGCATTCTCTGCATTACAAATATATTTTTCAGTTTATATCATAAAGACATTAAAACTTAAAACACTGAAGGAAGTCTTTAATCTGCCCCCTCCACATTCTCGGATACATTTCCCAGCATCTCCTTCTGGAACACGCTCACTCTTACTTACATCTGTCACTGGAGTTGCCTTTCAGACGTGAAAGCCACTCCCTCCGGCGTATCGATACTGCTGTTGTTACCTCCGTCTGATCGATAGTAAATACAGGACCACCTGAGAGTGTACGAATTATTGATTGTCCAGCAGAGAGAAAACTTCATCTGAGTATCGATCTGCCTCTCAGGGACTGGTCAGAGGACAGTCTAGCTGGCAGCCTGGTTTTCCAGCCCAGTGCCTTTCTTAAGCCTCACGAGCTGAATATGTCTGGCTGCTCAGGTTGATCATTGGAGCATAGTCTTCTTGGAGTCCTCGATATGTTCACAAATACAATCTACAAGGTCTGTAAGTGGCCTGTTTGGAAGCAGATGAGGTCATTAAATATTGATTTTATCCATCATCATCAATTACAAACCCTATAAACTTTCACAGATATATTGCAGTTATTTATTGTTATATTGCAGTAAAAACCAGAGTTAGAACCTCTCGCACACAAGAGCCTAAAGAGACCAATTCTGAGTAAATTACTCAGAAGAAATGTGGCTTTAAAGACTCTGTGGTTCCCTCCTGGGTTTGTGAGCCCAGGGGCAGCTGCTCCTGTCGCTCCTCAGCAGACTCATGCAGTGGCCCTAATTGCCCTGCAGCGCTGTGTGGTGGCAGCAAACCTGCAGATGACAAATTAGCGCTCAGCTGGTGGGAGGGGCAGGCTGTGAAATGTTCCCTGTAACTTGCTGAGGAGGTGGGTTAAGGTCAGAGTGTGTGCTGTGGATCCTTCATTGTGATAAACACTCAGTCACACTGTGTGTGAGCATATACAGCTCATGAATCAGGCGACCTTGGTTTTTGCCTTCACCTTAGAAAGAGCTCAGTAGTTCTCAGATCCTTTAGAGTATTTATCGTATGAGGTTCGTGTCTGTTGGCCAAGCAGGCCAAAAATCCCCAATGAGCATGTGCAGTGGGTCATGTTTTTATGTTATCTAGTTACCAAAACCACATCAATGACATGTAAAGCTACCTGTGAGCATGCTAACATGGGTTACAACACTGACTTGAAGCTGTTTACCAGAAAATATGTTCACCACAGTGGTAACTTACTGGTACGTGGCAATCAACACAAAGTACAGCTGAGTCTGATAAGGACGTTTTATGGCTATAGTTACTTAATCACAGTCTTTCAAGTCAAACTAACTATGACTACCTTTCTGGATCAAATGCAGGAACAGCCAAGTGACGTTGAAGGTTTTGGCTGGTATATCTGGCTCTGCCTTAGACTGGTTTTCTTCCTACTTATCAGACAGGACCTTTACTGTTAGGACTGATAGGTTCACCTCAAACATTGCCCCCCTAACCTGCAGAGTTCCACAGGGTTCAGTTTTGGGTCCATTATTTTTTTTTTTGAATATTCTTACTTTAGCTGGCATTATTCAGTCTTTTAGTGACATTTCTTATCATTTCTATGCCGATGACATTCAGCTGCATATGTTCCTTTAAGCCTCATCAGCTGGATAGGCTGTCCACCCTAGTCCAGGCCAATCAGAAACGGATAAGCCCCAGGTTATTTATCCCAGCTACTTACAAACAACACTGCTGCTCGTTGTCTCCGCTCACAGACTCAGAGTTTGTTGGTTGTTCCCCGAACACGGCTGAAGACGAAAGGGGGCGGAGCCTTTCAGTCTGTGGCACTAAGGCTGTGGAACAGTTTACCACCACAACTACGTTTGGTTGACTCTGTGGAGTCTTTAAAAAGCAGTTAAAAACTTCTCTGTTTAAACAGGCCTTCTGTTGATCAACGCTTTTTAAATGTTACATTTTTATTTACATTTAACCTTTTATATTCTGTATATTGTCTATTTTGTTACTTAACTTTCTGTTTATTTTAATCTTTGTGTACAGCGCTTTGTGACTGCCTGTCTAAAAAAAGCGCTTAATAAATAAACTTTACTTACTTACTTATGTTTCCACCTGCTCCCATTAGCACGATTAAAAGTTTAAGGTGTTTTTGATAAGACTGTGCATGGTGAATAAAATCGGACTGTTGAAATAACTTCCCAGAGAGGCAGTGTTTCTCTTTGCCCTTTACATCTTTTCTCCATCCGCCCCCCTCCTTTATCCTTCTGTTTGTCCTTTGCTGTTCCTTGTCCCTCCCCCTTCTTCTCCATTAAAGTGGGACTAATTTGATTATCTGCAGACATTGCCTCTGCCTTTTTAACCACTTCAAAGAATGCATTTAGCCTCACTCTTGTATTTTGCTCATTTCTCTCTCTGCGTTTGAGTCTGTCATCCCATTACCACCACTGCAGTCGTTCCCTTCCCTTTCCTTTGCTTCTCATCCATCTCCCTGCTCCACCTTCACCACCTCCAACTATCCATTAGAGGCAAGCTCACAGATTTCCTCCGCAGACAAAAATAGGTAGTTTGAGGCTAAGTGCTCTAACGCCCTCAGTCCTTGCAATGTGCATTCAATCACTCATTACTTCACTATTTTCCAGACTCAAGTCTTTGTGCCACAGGAGCTGTAACAGACAAAAGCTCTGGGTTGGAAGGGGCAGCGATGTGGAGCGTGATGGTTGCAGCATGGCTTCATCAGCATAAACCAGATGCCCAAAAGGCAAACACTGGACAGCAGAGAGTCTCTGCAGATAAGATTTGATTGATTTAATAGATTTGGCTGAAGCTGATTAAGGAATGAAGTGGATAAATGTCTCAGCTGTATGCGGACAGATAACAGCAGAGAGAGAGATGCTCGTCATTACAAGCAGAGAGCTTTTACAAGGAGTAATTAGCAGCTGGGAATGAAAACCTCAGAAGAGGCTGAAATGGAAACTGCAATGAAATGGAGAGTAGATGTCTTTGTTGTATTTTCTGCAGTATTTGTCATTTTTATCTTTAAGTGCCTCTGCAGCAATCTGCCCAACTGGAGCCATGATTTGTTCTGTGTGGTGGGAGAAGGGAGAGTTTTATAAGGCAGAAAAAATAATAATAATAAATTAACTAAGAGCAAAAGCAAAAGCAAAATTATAGCTCCTGGTGAAAATAACACTTATGGATGTGAGGATGAACAACAATAACTTGTGCTGTACAGAAATGGTTGACAGATTTTCTTTTGTTTTGTCTGAAAATAGATCAATATCTTTTTTTTAGCCGTGTGAAACTGATAAATTAATTAACTGATTATTAAATAAATAAATAAATAAATAAAAAGGGTTTTGAGGATATCTGGAGAATAACTAATGTTGACAGGAAGCTAAAATTAGAGTAAAAGACATTTTTCCATAAAGCCACTCCAATGAAACTTGGTTTTTTTTTTTTGTGGAAACAACACAATTCCCTTTTTGTCTGCAGGAAACATACGACAACCTGCACTACTGAAAATGTATGTTTCTGTAAATAGCTGAGTAGGCCTAAAAAACCTAAAAATCATCATCAAGCTTTTTCATTAGGAACCATCATGTCAAACTAAGTTCTAAACTTTACAAATACTCTTATTCCTTAAACTCTGTCCTGATAATCGAGCCCTCTTTTAAATATTTTAAGGCTTGATCCTGAAAAATAAAAAATATGAAATCCCAAAAAGCAAAGAGCAAGGTATTTTCAGCAACCATCAATCTGCAACATTTTCAGGTTAAAGCCAGGAAAAAATGAATTTCCAAGAGGTCAGTTTGCAAATCAGGTAAATCTGACTGAAAAAGCCTTTTAAGAAGATTCAGCAGCTCTGGAATAGTTTGTGAGCAACTACGACTTTCACTGAGGAGTCTTTGGAAGGAAACTGTTCCTGGTCTGGGTTTGTGTTACAGCTAGTAGCACAAAAAAAAAACATTTCACTGTTAGAGGAAAGAATGCATCCAATTATTTATAGCTTAATTAATTAAATCCGTAAAAAAAGTGAATAGAAACTCAATGATACAACATCGGAGATCTAAATTTGGACAACCAGCAGTCTCCAGATATGGTGGTCACCTGCGACGGACACTATCAAATTTATTATGGATGATAAATCTTTTGCAGAAAAGATTATGGGCTAACCTAAAAGGATGGCAGAGCTTTAGTCATTTAATTTGTTATATAAAAATCATGTTAAAATAATTTTGGTTTGTGTGTTGCATTGTAGTTCTGTACGCGTTTGGCTGAGTTATAAGAAGCCAGTTAGCAGGACAGTCGACATCTTCGTGTTTCAGACTTTCATTTGCTTTGTTTTCACTTGTTTGATTTCATTTCACTCATTTATTATGTTGACTCCATGATAAAAAAAAAATGCTTCTCCAGTGCATTTAAATGCAATGCCCATGGGTACTAAGACAGTCTCAGTAACAGCAGCAATTAGAGACAAAGAGCCATAGCAGTCACAGCCCGAAAAAGTGTGGTTAGACATCAACAAAGCTCTGAGAAGCAGAAGGGTTTGTATGTAGAATGATAAAACACATTTAAAAGACTCAAATATGCCTTTCAAATGTGTTTTGACGATATATTGACAAGCTGATTTTTCAGTGTTTTAAAACCGTGAAATATAGAAACACAAAGTTCTCGTGCTCAGTTATCAGGTCATCGTTTACTCACTGAACTTCACAGTAACGGAAACTCTGACCAAACTTTTGCATTTAAAAGAGAACAGATGATAAAATTAATTAATAAATAAAAAAAGCCCTGCTGACTCCTCCTCCGGCCAGTCAGATGGATGGCAGTGCTGTTGGTTAATTTGTCAGGGGTGGGGAGATTTGAAAAATGAAGCTCATTTTAATAATGGATTACCCTCGTTGCCAAATTAGGCCCTCATAATTCACGTAAGTGTCTGGACTTGCCACATCGATCAGATATTCGGGCAGCATGACAGGGTGGCCTTATGTACGGTAGTTGTTTAACCCTTTGTCAGAATCCCACATTTCCAACTAGGAGCTTCTTTTTGTGGAGCCTAATCGACCGATCGCCATGCCCGCTGGCTTCCTGTCATTACTGTATCCTTATCTTCATCACGCCTGCACAGGAAATGAGAGGGGAAGCTCGACCTGGGTGGTCAGGACCAGTTCACACTGATCTCTCAGAGAATATCTGAACATCTCTTATTTGAGCTTCTTTATGAGAAACGGCGAGACATTCGCATGTTTGATATCCTCCAGAACACAGAAAAGGCACGGAGTCCATATTAGGAACAAAATGAACGAAGTGATGGCAGAGACAAAACGTGGGCAGCAGAGAGGCTCAGAGATCGCATCTTATCACTGGGGTTAATG
Organism: Etia nguti; assembly: GCA_015106755.1. NCBI lineage: Eukaryota > Metazoa > Chordata > Actinopteri > Cichliformes > Cichlidae > Etia > Etia nguti. Next base: position 12,881 of record VUQG01035495.1, read on the forward strand.
GCAAATTTCAAATATCCACATGGCTAATAACGTTCCACCGAAAAAATTAAAAGTCACATATTGTTGTGTGAAAACTTACTTGATATTTTTGCCAGTTCAAAGAACCCAGATTTTTGATCAAAATAGTCCTGCTCAGATCCAAACTGTTTGTTTTTGAGGGGTACAGTAAGTGTTGGACATGCGTGCAATCATTTAATCTGAGGATTAAAATTTGATGCACATACTATTTCATGATATTTGAGTTAAAAATGTTGCAGAGCCAAACGGGGAGTCTCTCTCTCGCTCACGTGTTTGAGAATAACACTGTGCACAGTTTCGTTCACAGCCTGTGTGTGGATCGATCACACTGCCCTGGACTGATTAATCCAACACAACATGGAAACTCTGATGAATGGGATTTGTAATTAAATAACCAGTAAATACAAACTGAGGCCTGCAGCTGAAATCTATACCTCAGTCTGTACCAATGAAATGTTCAGGAGGTCTCCTACAAGTAATGACATTAGTGAGGCCCAGCCTGAGAATGTGTGTCAGGCTGGTTTAGACAAAGTTTGCTTCCGTGTGTTGTGTTTTACTGCACACACCTAAATTAAATGAGCTTTTTCTGCATGTTTGTGCAGATAAAACATAAACTGGAACCAGGCATCAATCATGTCCACGTGTGGAGAATTCACAAAGCTTTCCAAAGGCTCAGAAAATGCATCAAAGAATAAATCTTGGACTGTCATCTACATGTTGATGGTTTTCTTTTCAAAGGAAAAATAGGTCTTTTTAAAAAAAATGTCTCCACCAAGCTTGGAAAGGTACTATTTAAAATTGTTGAAGAATGAAGTTATAAGAGTGTCACATCTGTTTGATTGTGTTTCTTTTTAGTTTAGTTTTTTAATGTTGAAGTTTCAGGATTTTTGTTTTCTTTGAATTTATGGGATAAATCTTCACTGAAGACTTGAAGGAAAAGGTTCTGGAACCTGTCACATCAGAAACAGGAAAACTAGGCAGTGTAAGAATCTGAGCAAATTTTAAATAGACAAAACTGTAGTGAGTGTATGATGGAGACCTTGTGGTAGACAGGGTCAAGTCACCCACTTACCCACAGAAGGAAAGAAGGCCAATCCATGTAGCCTGAGCCCACAGAAGAGCTTCAGTAGAACAAACCTCTGAAGGCCTTATGATAGAAAGATGCTGGTAGACATATTCTGTAGACCGGTTAGAGACTGTCCACAATGTCCACTGCTGAAGGCACCTGTTCTGTGGACATCAGTATCTGAACTTGGACCAACAGCGATAGATAAACAAGTGGAAACCTCAACGGAGCCAGCCTTCAGGCAATTGAAGCTGGCTCCATTAAGTGGGCCAGTCCCCACAGTGGCCCCCATGTCCAACTTTACAGTAAATATGGTTTTGGCCTCTATGGAGGATTTTCCCTCTAATATCCGCAGCCAAACTCATACAAGTATACGTTCATGTTCTCATATTTTAGTCCAGATGAATATCTGAGAGTAAAAAGTTTAATCGATGGAGGGACGTTCACCAGGAAACTTCCAGGCATTAAAACTTGGTCTTGGTGCTTTGGTGTAATAAAGTGGAGGTCCTTCACAATATCGATTAGCTAAAATGTGCCTGATCCACATTAGGAAAGACAAATACGACTTTAGTAAAAAAAATATTTACATTTCTTTTTACTTTTTTATTCCCTTTCTCCTGTTTATTTCCATATTTCTGTGTTTGTATGTTAATGGCACGAGAGGTCCTCACCTCATTTAAAGCCAGCGTGTAGTTAATAGGTTACTGCTGCCAGCTAGTGTCATGGAGATTATGTTTTGCTTCTGTGTGGTTCACCCTAAAGACCAAACTCCAGAAAATGCACGAAATGAACACTTTGCTCACACTGTTTTCTCCACAGATGTTCCAAATGCCAAAAATGATGAAGTGTTAATATTTGAATGTAGCGGAGAGTCTTTTCTTATTAAAATAAAATAAAAACAAAAATGTTTCAAATAACAAACACAAAACTCAGTTCAAACATGAGTTTCTAAGCCTCAGATTCTGCAGGGTTTTTATTTTTAGACGGATGTCCTTACATGACCACCTCAACACACTCCCACTTCATATCAGAGTGGTCATGTTCC
>VUQG01035502.1:5671-16730 GCA_015106755.1 Etia nguti
CTACTCTCCCGGAGTACTCAAAGCGCTGTATACAACATGCCTCACTCACCCATTCACACAAGCACTTCTAAACTCAAGTGCAACTAATAAACATTCACACTCCGATGAACGCATCGGACAATTCGGGGTTAGTATCTTGCCCAAGGATATTTGGCATGTAGACTGGGGGAGCCAGGAATCGAACCACCAACCTTCCAATCAGTAGCTGATCTGCTCTACCACCTGAGCCACAGCCACTCCAAATATTTTATTTTCTAATTTGGCTACAGTTTGAATCATTTTTTCAACATATAATTTGCTTGTTTGTGTGCGTTTCTTTGATGGTATTGATGCTTCATTATTGTTACTTCTTTACTTTTTCCCCTCAGTATGTTTTTCTTTTTTTAAAGGAAAATGACATGAGCAGAATACATATGTTTTTCTTCAAATCAAGCTCTTTTAGCCTGATAAAATTTAGATTAGACTATGTATAAAAATGTAGGCTCCAATCAATCAGTAGTTTTGAAACTCTGAAACGTACGACACAAACCATAAACAGAAAACATTTGCCTTCCAAGTAAAAGTTGCACCTTTTATAACATGTTGGCTGAAGGAGTGAGGCACAGCTTACTAATATGGGCCCCTAATATGGACTACTGCATCAATATGCTGGTGACCAAAGCAATCACAAGTAGCAGTTTCCTCTTTGCAACTGATTTTTTTCAAGCCAATGGTTGTTGACAGCTTATCGCCCACGGGTCTCTAGGCCTGTGTGACTGGACCCTTAAGCATTAACAAATAAAAATATGAAATGAAATTCATTGCATCACTTGCTATGAAGTAACTGACATCTCTGATCATCTCAATGCAACACACCTTGTTAAAGACATTTGCCATGTTGTTAAATATTACTGTACACTAGTTTTTGCTCACAGATTTGCATTCAACTTTTCTATTTTTCAGAGTGCCTATGCCGTGGCTTCTTACCTTGTTGGTTTGTAAAAAGTCTGTGGAGATGACAGGCAGGCAGAAAGAGACATTGTTGCAATGTTACATGAACTGATGATCTCTTATGTCCTCTAAACAGGGCAGTGATCCTGTTACACAGTAACATCAGCATTGTTCCTTTGACACTTTATTCTTGATTACAGAAATGTAATTGCTGCTACTGTGAAGCACGTCACATTCTAGTAACAAAAATGAGTTGAATTCAGAATCTGTGATTGATGATTTTAAGATTTTAAGCTTAAGTGGCAGCCATAATAATAATAATAATAATAATAATAATAATAAAGGAAAATGATAATAATAATATTTATAATAATGGGGATATAATATAAATGTCCTGTATGTAGCAGTAGCAAATTTAGAGAAGCCCTCTGTAAAATCAGAAATCAAATAGAAATTAGTCTTACCCTGGTGACAGTGTAAACAAACCATCATATGCATTAAAAAAAGTGAAGGGAATTTATGAGCATCCATAAACAATATTATGTTCTTTGTTCTGCCAGAGAATCTCTTGGGCAGTACTATTCTGAAGTGTGTACCCACAATCTGCCATAAAAGAACAGAGTAAACTTCCAGAAAGGCTGGTTAATCAGTGCGCTAACTTGACTCTGAAATTCACACTTCTGTTGGGATTCTAGAAGTAAGCATGTTTGCATGTGGATTCCAGTTCCGGTCGAAAAATCACATTAAATGTTGAGAAAACGTACAAAATCTAAGTTGAGTAAAAACATCACTGATCTTATTCCTGTTTTTAAGGGATTCAACTGGATACAAGAATTTGTAATGATGGGCCTTGTACCATTTTAAAGAGTGGCATGATGTTGCCCAAACCCTTTGTGTCTGTGTGAAGATTCAAGCTTAGGGTCTCTTGTAGATTCATTCATTTCATCCACCCATTTTCTCAGTCGCTTATCCAATTTTGTGTCACAGGAGGGCTGGAGCCTTTCCCAGCTGACTTTGGATGAGAGACGGGGTACATCAGTCTATCACAGCACCAACTCTATCTCTTGTAGATTCTCTTATCGTTTTCCTCTTGTGGCCACTCTTGTATCTGTACTGCACATGGACGCTTTCCTCCAATACAGTTCTCATGCTTAGATGGATGTTCCTTTTCTACACCGGTATCAATTTTCAAATACAAGGTAGAATTATAAAGGATGGATTGAAAATGCATTTTATTTTCTCTCCCTGTATGCTCTCCTTGCACTCTGTCTTTCCTTCAAATACACACCATCGCATTCACATGCACACACAATAACTGCTTCACCGCAGTGTGTGGGGTGACTAATTTCTCCTGGGCTTTGGACTTAGGCGTGAGAGAGAGAGAGAGGGTGAGAAGGAAAAAATGAAAGCGAGGAGAAGCAGTGGTCCACTGGCAGCTCAGAAGACGCCGCCCACACCCAACAAGCCTGATACCACCTCTTGTGTCATCCCTTGGCTGACAGTCTGTCTGTTCTGCCTCATAAACCAGTGCAAGCCCAGAGCACCCTAAATGGGTATAGCCTCTATGGGACCATATCAATTTGATCACTGTTTACTCCCCAGCTTCACATACTGGAGACAAATCACAATCAATGCACAAGACAAATTGAAATCTAAGTGTGCAGTTTTTGCATCCAATTTGAGCTATCTCTGCTGGATTCTGTAGAGTGGAACGGCTGCCAATCACTAGGGCTTTGTTTACTCTCTGTGTCCTGCTGACAACTGGCTGGTACAAAATATCAGCTGCTGTAATGTCACACACTGTGCCTTTGTACAGTTTGATAAACACTGAACTGAAATAGGCCATATGGCACTAAAAATACGTGATGCATGTTGTACACATACAGTTATAAGAGAAAACAACAGCGCTGTAACACTAATAGTCATTTAGATTTATTTTCGATTTATCACCAGAGAAAGCTTTTTAGAAACTATGTGTTTAAAAAAGATTTTTTTTTCTGTTCAAAGAATCTAAAGTAGCTCAAAGAAAATGAAGTGGTTAAATGAGATGCAAGTACCATTTCAAAAGCCAGAGTAATTTTCCAGATCTGCACTGAATGACTGAGATTGTAGAAAATCTGAGCAGCGGTTCAACAGGAACATTACTAGAGAGATATTCCTCAGATATGGAAATATTACTGAGGTTTAGTGCCCCTTTCTAACCCCTGTATGTTTTATTAACTTTAACCCATTTATTAGCGACTGTCATGAAGCCAACGTGATATTTTAATCAGTGTGTCTCTTTTGGTCCACAATTGGTATATTCCTCTTGCAGTTACCTCATGGATCTGAAAATGTGATGATGGGCAGCAAAAAGAAAGAAAACATTGCTCTCGTTTTATTTTTCAGGACTTTATCTACTAGGCTGTTCAGTTTGTGTGTCACATCTGATCAGTACCCACCCCAAGACACACACATGTGCTTGATTTGGGCAAAAAGAAGACCAGGAATATATTTGTTTCACCTGGTTGATAAATGAAGCAGCAAAGTATTTAACTCAATCCGTCACACTTGCAAAGCTAGAGTTGTGTTATATGTAGCATGCGCTTATTTCACCCAACTGGTGACGTGAATTGGAAGCTTTACTCCTGACAATGAACACCTTCCTGCTTCGGGATCAGAGACGTAATGGAGATATTTTTGCTGTAATTCCCGTTCTCCCACTTGTACGTCTCTTAACACCTCTTCCCCTGGTCCTAATTTATTTAAACATTTAAAACAGGGACTTCAATTATTCATGTCCCCCAGCCGTCTGTGGCCCTGCCATGGCCTCCTGTGGCACCTCGGTGAAAAGTGTGTCTGGATGGACACATTCCCAGGCTGCTCATTAATTGATGCCTCAGTTGAGACCAGAGGGCTAATGCTCTCTTGTTCCTGTTCTCTTGCTTTCTCTGCCGATCCAGCATGTCGTCTCATCCCTCTCTGACACAGAGGGTGGGAGAGGTGTTCTCAGACAGTGTGATGTCATGCAGTCGTTGTAAAAAGGTTCAAAGGGTGCTTTCACCCCACTGGACCGTTAAGAGGAAAGACTGTGTTGGACAAGGCTTTAGATCTGAAGGAAAAATTCAGTTCACTCAGCAGGAGTCAAGACTGGTGTAAGTGGACAATGTACTTTTTTTTTTTTAAACCTCTTTTTTTTTCTGTCCTTCCCACATGCTTCCATCTTCTAACTCTTGCGCTTGTTTTGTTTCTATGAAGCTGGGTTCTGTATTCTCATTCAGCTGAGTGTGTGGGTGATGGTTCCATCCTTTGCCTAATTTAAAGAGCAGTCTGCAGCAGAAGGGAAGGTTCAAGGGGGTCATTATACTAAACATTTGCCCCAGGAAGCATAAAAAGTGTAGGCTAAAACAAGATGAAAACTTGGGCAATTACGAACTGCAAAAATCATAGAAGACTGTTTTTTCTATTCATTAAATGGAAAGACTACAGTAAGAATTGGCTTCGGGCCAAGCAAGAGTTTATTATATTTTTCATTCCTAAATGTGTAACAATCTATATTTGCCCTGAACCGAGAAATTTTTGCCCTGTGAGCCAATCAGTTACTGTCAGATATCTTTATTATCTACATACTGGAGTTCCAGGAGCAAAGATTTTCAAGCTCTAGTTCAACCTGGAAGATTGTCCAGTCTTGAACGCACAGCAGACACAGTTTAATTAAACACGTACAATGTGTTGACTCACTGTACCTGTTCATTTTGAGCTTTAATCATCTTTCCTGTATGGTCACAATCAAATGACTTAAAAAAAAAAAAAAGATTGCTATGTCCCCAGTTTTTACAAAAAAAGAAAAAAAAAAGAAAAAAAAAGGAGTGAAAAGCAGTGTTGACTTTTGAATCTTTTAAACCTGAAAATACTCAGGTGACGTTCATCATTAATTAAAATTGGTTATAATATTTTAATTTGATTTATTTTTGCTCGAGAGTCAGGGTCAGATGTTTAAACAGCATTCACTCAGGATTTTAGTTACAGTAAGAAAAATGATCTTTTAAATATATTTCACAAAAGTGCATCAGTAAGACTTATTTTTGTTAAGCTCTTCATTACACGTTTTTAGATTAAACTAGACTAGATCGTATTCAGAGTTCTGGAAAAGTAGTTTATGGTCAGTTCTATCACATTTCTAAATGAGATATTCTTTTAGAGAACAGCCTCCTCCCATCCACGCAGGACTTAATTAGTGCAACTTCTTTCTTCGAAAAATGTGTTAACCGCTTAATTTGTAAAGAAAAGTTTGAAAGAGCGAGTTCTAAATGTGAGACAACCCTGTATGAGCTTTTGTAACTGTAAGCTCTTCATTCACTCGCTTCGCTTCGCTGCTGTTTAAATTTTCATTAGTAAAAGCCATTTCGACATTGTGTAGTATTACTACAGTCCGTCACATGCAACACACGCTTCTGGTGCTTGTTCAAGTTAATGATGGTAACAGCAAATCCTATTTACATAGTTCACTATTCACTGAAAACACAAATCTCTTCAACAAAAGTGCATCAGTGCGAAACAATGCCACTACTAATTAAGATTTGTTAAATGTACTACCTCCATGACACTGCATATTTCAAAATGTGGGAAAATTTGTTTAAAATGAGTATTTGTTGCACCTAAAAGCCTTTGAAAACTGGCTATTTTTTTTTACCTACCACAGAAAGTTAATGACAAGTTTTCACTTGGATGAGGAGGATCCAAAGGCAGGGCACTCACAGGCAAAGTAACATCCAAAATACAGTCTTTAATCCAGACAGAGATCAAACATGGAGAGGCAGTCAGGGAGAGAAAGGCAGGCGAAAAGAAAAGGTCCAAAAATAAGTACAATATAAATCGAAAACTAGGAGAAACAGGAAAATGCAAACATATGCCTAGAATGATTACCAATTGCATTCAACATACACATCTTGACAAGTGAGAAGTGAAAAGCAGAACATAAAGATAAAGACTAATGGGAAACAGGTGTGGCAGGCAAAAGACAGGTGACTGTATTGAGGGCGGGGCAAGCAATCACAAATTACTCAAGAGAAATCCATCATGACAGGATCAGTGCTCCCCGCTGTATTATTTTGCATTATTGTAAAAATATCCCTTTCAAACTTGATACATTTAGAGGTCTGGACAAAGTATCTGATTGTGTCTTTTGACACTTGGTTACATTTATGAGTTACAAGGCCTTTGGTGATGTTTTTTCCTTATGTATTGTTTTTTTAACAATGTTTTCTAGAGGCCTGAAAAGATAAAAACTTTATGTAAGAATTATGTGATGTGAAAAAGCACTGAGATTAGAAAAGCCGCAGTGTTTATTTTTCTTTGTGTTTTCTGTCTTGTTAATTATCTTCCAATCCCTTAATTCTTATATTTATATATTTATGTCTGACTTTCTGTCTTGGCGCTAGAGAATTTATATGTTGTTCTTTTGGAGGTTTTAATACTATGTGAAAAGATTTCTATTTGGGCTTCTGTTGAGGTTTTATTATTACTCCAGGTTCTGATTTCTGTGTTTAGGTGTATTTCCTGCCTTGATTTCTTTTTTCTAGTAGATTGCAAACTTTATTTCCTGAGACATCTTTGACTCCTGCTTTAAGGTTAAGGTTATGCCAGGGCATAATTTCAGTTCTGCATCCTATGTTTTGGTTTATGTCTTAGTTTAGTAGTATTTTATGTTCACTCTATTTCCTCTCTGTTTTTCTGTGTCCACGATGTTATCCTCTGATGTTCCCTTGTCTCTGTCTTCATCTTTAGTGTGAGTCTTCCTGCTTTTATGTTCAGTATGTCGTCTTCTACTTATCCAATTCAGGGATGAAGTAATAGTATCCCAGCTGTCATTTGGCGAGAGGTGGGGTACATCGTAGTGAGACTGCCAGTGTGTCATAGGGCTAGCAAAAAGAAAATGACAACCACTCACTGGTTTTTAACTTCTGGGGTAGCCAGAGAAAACCCATGCCGGCATGGGGAGAACATGCAAAGTCCACACACTGGGCTTGAATCTAGCCAGCTGGTGGAATCACGCCCAGGATTTTCTTGCTGTGAACTGACAGTGCTAACTGGTGTCATACTCGTTAAATACCAGTATTCATGCCTGCCTCGGTCTCATTTGGCTACTTTACAGTTTTACTTTGATTTTTTGTTTTTCTTTCATTTCTTGTCTCCCTCGATTCCCTTGATTGTCTTCACCTGTGTCCCCATACCCTCCAGTTTGTCATTCCTTAATCATCAATCTGTGTATAATTAAGTTCTGGCTTCCTGTACAATATCTGTTATATTGTGTTACACTTGCTTGCATGCATTTACCTTTTGGACTTTTTTTATTGCCTTAATAAAGGCTCCTCTTTAATTATATATTCTGCTTGCAGTGTCTTGCATTTGGGTCTTCTCCACTTTCAACCTTGACATTTTTAATTTACTTCAGTATCCATATGCGCTTCGTCTGTAGTTCTGATTTTTCTAAAATGCTTTTTCCTTGAGGTTTTTTTTTTTTTTAATTGCTAATGTTTGACCTTGAGAGCAAGCTGTAGAAAATCAAGAGTCTTGAATCTTAAGTGCTTCTTTTTTTTCTTGAAACACAAAGCCTGCAATACAGGGGCCTGTCATGGATGCCTGAGTGGCCAGCCTGACCACTGTATTAGAACTGTGCAAGAAATCAATGCAGGAAATATAGAGGCAATTATTTTGTCTCCCACATTCGCTGACAAAGTAGCAGCTAAGCGAGCCAAGAAGAAAATACAGAATTAAAGAGAAGAAAATAAATATGTCTGCTGTGGGGGTTTGTGGTTGTGTGAAGAGCATGTGGGTGATTTTCCTGTGTACTTGTGCAGAGCAGCAGTAATTAATGAGGACTGTGAATATTATTGATTTGTTGAAACTTGTACAGATATTTTTTCATGCATGTGGTAGATTTGGAATGGCATCAAAGTCAAGTTCACGATTTTTGAGGTCAGAGTACTGTAGGTATTTTTTGTCTAATCCCTGTGATGCTTGAAAAGCCAATGCTCCACATCTAGGTCTTTTGGGTATATGAATCATGCACAGGATGTGCTCATTCCAATAAAGATCATTTAGTCTCAGACAAGGCCACAATGTAGAAAACAGAACACTTCTTTGTTAACATCTTTGGGCATAAGTCAGTGTTGGTAGCATACTTTATATGCTTCATGTACAGAGTTTGCATTAAAAGAAGGGTTTAGTTGAAATTTCTGTGACCCACGGGGATATTTAACATATCACCATCCACCCAGCGTAACGCACACCTTGACAACAGTAAGTTGGAACTCTTGAGCTGTATACATGAAGTTTGTGCTAATTCTTCTGTGCTGAGGAGATTAAAGGGAAGAGAGACACACCAGGGAGTTTATTTTCTACTCCTAGAAGAGTGAAAAAAAGAACTTTATGCAGGCTGTACCACCAAGACAGCACTGACTCACTGTTAACTTTGTTCACACATGAGCAATGATCTGTTATAATTATATATGCGTGGTTTTTAGTTGAGTGAGTTCAAGTGGTTGTCCATCTTTCTGTGTTGGTCCTGTGACAGACTAGCAACTTGTCCAGGGTTTACCTCCCCCCAAACTTTAACTGATAAGCAGGATGGATGGATTTTAGCCGAACAGTTGAAGGTTATTCTTCATAACTCATAACATTTACCTGATTTTTAAATTTAAACTCATGGTTATGCATATTTACCCTTTTGAGCTATTTCTAAATGCGTAAAGAAGGTTAGTTTGAGCAGTATAATAATAATGAAACAGTTAAACTTAAAGATAATTAAACACTTATCACTTATGTCTAAAATGCATCTTAAAATGCATCTTAAATCTTAAAATAATTTACCAATGTATAGACTTGACATGGTGCCAATATAGTCCTGTTCCTAATGGGTTGTATTCATGTCAGAAGACAGCAGCGCAATACCACACATTTAGATGGGTAACAGACTTATTAGAAAGTTACTGAATTATTTTCATCTTGTAAACAGCACCCGTCTGCGGCTACAATTAAATCCGATCAATATTGTGAGTTTTAATTTATGAGTTCGACTCAGTGCCATAAAATCTTCTTCATCCGTCTCTTTTATAGTTCAAAATGAATTCCTTATTGATTCCATATTTCATTTCTGTCATTAACTTTGTGAGTTCTGGCATTTCCTCCTTAATCGGAGCTCGAACTTCATTACGCTCTGAGGTCTCTCGTGCAAAGCTTCCCAGTCTCTTATTTTCCCGTCAAATGAGGTGTGCAAAGATCAGCTGTAAGCCATCAGGAACAGAGGCTAAATGGAAGGGAAATATACTCCTTATGCAGAGATGCACAGCTGCCATCTATGTATTAGCATTTGGGAATAACTCAAACCTCATAATCCTCGGGATAATTAAAAAGACCACTTTTTCCCCTGTATTGCGTAATATCTGCAAATGAGGTCTATAAGAAGTGAGAGACAGACTGGGGTTGGAGAGAAGGAGCTGGTGATGGTTAACAGTTTGTGCAGCTTCCACAGAATTAATGGTGTGAGAATTGACAGTGATTCTTTATTAACTTATGGCATATCTCAGCCAGAAACCCCCTTGGGCACCACTGGGACTACAGAGTTGGATATGGACTTAGACATTTGCATTACATTGAGGTTTGTGAAGACATCTCCTCTCATAGCTCTGGAGTGAAGCCAGAGGAGACATGACTGAAGATGTTCTATGACACAGCTGTAAGCATCCGACAGGACATCATCCTGTCAGGACAGGAATAAATGTTCACTGAAAAGAAAAAAAATGAATGGGCCCGGCTCTCTTGCTCTTTCATCTGTTAAGAAAAAAGGAAAGACTAGCTCGCTGCAAGGATCTTAGACTATGTGTCTCTTGTTCGTTCTTGTTTTTGGTATATGCTACCCAGTGAACAGAAGGCAACATGTTCTTCAAGTGTGTCAGTGTGTCATAGATGAACTATTTCAAATTTCAGCTGCATCCTGATAAAAAGCCTCAGAGATAGGCTGTGTATTTTTAGATAGAATTCTGTATGTGAATTTACAGCATTCAAATCAGTGTATGTAACATTTTTTTACAACATGAGTTTAAATTTGTAATTCTGACCATTGGTTTTCTGCATTTTCTTCCATGTTTTTCCACGTTACAGCTTGTATCAGCATCACTCACTGTTACTGTAGTTCACATGGGACAGCAAAGTGATCCATAATTAGCAATTATGTTAGGCATAGATCGATCAGCTGAAAAGGTAAATCCCTATTAAGTCATAACATAGCTATATCATGTCTTTTTTTAATATCCCTTTTTTTAAATGACTAAAAACTTACCTTACCTTGCATCCCTCTCTCCTCTCAACCTTTGGCTCCTTTTAAGCGTCTCATTTTATACATACTTTTGTTTCTGTCACTTCTGCAATTGGTCTGTCAGGTTATTGTGTCTCCAGAAACACTTCTTTTTTGTGAGATTTTCTTTTTCTATTGTGTTTTTTATTTAACTTCTTTCATGTTTTATTCTGCTTCCTGTATGTTTTATTCTATTTTATTCTGGATATGTATGAAACTCAACAACTTAATTTGTTCTTGTTGAGATGACATGATACAATCTAGTAAGAGTGGTTAGTTGCTGGACTCATGAAATTCACAAGATCACATGAGATTTCAAACGTACAGAAAATTCTGCATCTAACCTTGCAATCATAGCTTTCTTCTTTTGTTAAGCCTGGCGTGGTGGTTAGTGCTGTTGCCTCAGAGCAAGAAGGTCGTGGGTTCAAATCCACAATCTGGCTAGTTTGCAGTGGGTTCTCTCTGGGTATTTTGGTTTCCTCCCACATTTAAAAGTCATGCAGTTATTAGAGTTAGGTTAAGTGGTGATTCCAAATTACCCATGAATGTGAGTGCAAATGGTTGTTTGTCTCTATGTGATAGACTGGTGAGCTGTCCACGGTGTACCCTACCTCGTAACCTATTACTTCGGGGTTATACCCCAGCCCCCCTGCAACCTGGATAGGAGGATGGTAGTTGTTGTAAATCCCTTCAATTTTTATGTTAGCCAGACTCTAGACTTTGTTGAACGTTATGTAATGTGAAGACAACATGTAGTATTTAAGTGACCAAGTAGTATTGGGGTAAAAGTTATTG
>VUQG01035505.1:7352-32356 GCA_015106755.1 Etia nguti
GCGTGTAGGGACGGTACCTTGCTCAGGGGTACCTCAGGGTAGCCGTTCAGGGGAATCGAACCCCTGACCTTCCGATCACGGGGCCAACACTTTACCTACTGAGCTATCCCTGCCCCACTTGAGTATTTCTCTGCAATTACAAACCCTGTGTATAAAACCTTGGTATCAAAATAAAGCTAACACTTGTGAAATTTCATCAGAGGTGTAAATACTGCAGCAGATATTACTATGTCAAAGTTACTGAGACTGGAACAGAGAAAAAGTAAGAGTTTTTCCTCGCCTAATTTATTCATTTTTTTTTAATTTTTTTTTTTAGCATATAACCCTTTAAAAAATATGCTTCAGTTTTGTTTTTGTTTTTTTAGCAAAAGGATATATTTGTAGGAAGGGGTTTCCAAAAGATTTTATAAAGTAATCTCGTGTCATATCACTTAAAGGATTTTGGTGCAGCCATTTTATTAGGCACACCTGTTCAACTGCTTGTTAATTAGAAAATCTCATCGTCTGATCTCATGGCAGCAACTCATTGCATTTAAGCTTGGAGAAGTAATCTAGGTAACTTGGACTGAGCATCACAATGGGGGGCAAAGGTGATTTAAGGTAAGTGATGATGTGTACTTTCTTAGAGAACACAGTTGGTTTAACGTTTCTGCATATCTTGAATTTGCTTAAGCTACAGTATAGATGATGTCATTGTGCTCTTTAATACACGAAGATATGGTAGTGAGCTCGCTAGTTCTACTTTTGTCCGTTTATAAACAGAACATACAGGCTAGGCTTTGATTTTCCCGCCTCTACCATGATTTCTGGCCAACAACAGTGCCCCTCACCGACCAATCACTCACACTTATGGAAGGTTCTAGATTGTCTGTCAGTTAAGCAAGAGCAGCATAAAATAAGGCTCTGTACAAAGGAAAATAAGTTAAGTACTTCAGCAAGACTGATGAAAGAACAATTACTCCGGTGTCAACAACCTTTAGGTGAGTGGGTTCCAAACCCTCAATTTTCAGATGTGTTTTTTTTCAATACTTGACTTTCATCACTATTTGTCTAGAATGAAGACTATAACTTTGTAGGAAGAAGTACAGAGTCTGTTCTGACTTCTACAACATCAAATCCATCAGTGACGGTGGAGAAGAAGAACTTGGACCCTTGGTGAGACAGAGAGAATGGAGTTGGACTTCTGATCCTTGCAGATGTAAGTCAGTATGTGAAGGCCACAAGTTTTATAAGTTTCAGGTTCTATGGAGATATGCACTAGTCATGATCAATCAGAGGCAGCAGATCTTAAAACAACACACACACTTCCTGGGACTCTGACACTCATTGTACTTGGGAAGTATACACAAAGATACACTGTAAACATTTTGAGCTACCACAGCACAGTAAAACCCTCTTGCACAATGTAATTAATTGATGTTTTGGTCATCTTAGAACATCACTGATTGTATTTCTGTGTACATTTAATGAGAAAAGTACTTCAGATTTTTATTGGAATGCATTTGAGTGCACAGATGTTACTGGATGTTAGTGTGAATGGTTTTCTGTCTCTGTGTTTGCCCTGGAACAGACTGGTGACCTGTACAGAGTGTACCGTGCCTCTCGCCCCATGGCAGTTAGGATAGGCCACAGCCCCCGTTACCCTGCACTGGATGATCTGAAGAGGATGGATAAATAGGTATAAGTCACTCTTCCTAAAACCTCTTTTTAGACTTGTCAAAGAAAAAAAGCAGTTCACTTAGTCATAGTTTATGAAGTACACACATTGTAGAGGGCTTTTTTTGTTTGAGTTTTTTTAGTCAATACTTATTTTTCTATGATAAACTTTCCATGTGCAAGGTGAGGTCTGCCTGGCTGTGTATTTGACCTTAAGTACCAGGACGGGACGACATGCACGCTAGAGTATGGCAGGGCAATATGAGAAAAATCTAATATGATATTTTTTGGTTAAATCATGATACACGATATATATCATAAAATGTTTGAATAACCTCCAAAAACAAATGTTATTTTCAACCAAATAGTGACTAAAATTGCACTGGTATATTCATTCAAATCGACCATTCAATATTTTTTTACTACATTGAATACAAAAATCTAAATGAATTGAAACTTTTTATTCTAACCATCAGTATTTATCATGTGAATACTGTGTCTTTCTGTGGTCAACACTAGACGTTTAACAAACAAAAGATGATAGCTACAAAAAGTACATCGAGCAAGAGTTCATGAGACAAAATTAAACAAATGAAATAAAACAGGTGCTCTTTTGTGCTTATAACATATAAAAATTGTAAAATGAAAAATGTGATGACCTCAAATTGCAGAAACAAAAGTCTAGTGACTTCAAAAACGGGTGACTAGAAAAGTCACAGTTATCACGCCTGGTTTATTTAAAGTTTTCTTTGGTGTGTGGGGAGACGTTAACATGTGGAGTTTAAAACATTCTTAATTTTGCAGGTGGTGGAATAAATTCGTGGTACTGCTACCTTTTGTGGCAATAGTTTTATGGCATGTTTTACAAATTACTGCATTTTGCTTGACATCCTCCTTGTGAAATCCAAACGACTGCCAAATTATTGATCCGGTGCTGTTTCTCTTTTGAGAGGGGGGATTAATGATGCATTTGCAGCGTGTGGGGAAAAAAACCCAGTGAATTACATGCAGACAGCTTAACCATTGTACGTTCAAAGGTAAAGTTTGACAATCTCAGAACCTTCATTTACATTAGTAGATGCTGACTAGAGTAAAAATACAATCTTTAGAAAAAGATTTGATCCGAAAAACTGTATCCTATAAGAAAAAAACCCCCCCGTCTCAAATGTTATAAGTATGCTTTTTTTTGTGTGTGCCTGAAGTCTACAGTCTGCTCTGTATAAATAAACCTATCAACAAATTATTAATATACAAGCTAGAAAACAGTCACAGAATGTTTTAAAAGTATTTTATTCAATTCAGTTTTATTTATATAGGGCCAAATCAGAACAACAGTTGCCTCAAGGCGTTTTATATAGAATAACACAACGAAAACAGAGAAAACTCAAATCATATGAACCTCTATGAGCAGATGCTTTGGCGACAGCGGGAAGGAAAAACTCCCTTTTAAAACAGGTTAAAGAAACCTACAGCACAACCAGGCTCATGAATCAGCCCATAAAACTTTTAAGCCTTAACCCTTTAAGACCTACCATAAAACCAAGTCCGCCAGAGCTTATCTTTATATTTTTACATGCTGTAGTGCCATTTTTGGGAGCATTTCAAGTTGCTATACATCAATACAACCATTATAGCCCAAATTTTAATAATATGTAAGCATTAAGTCCATAGTAACTACATAAATTGAAAAAAGTGCAATAAACTACAAAAGAATTGAAAATCGTTTTAGTTTTTTTTTTAACATATATTTCTAGTTACAGAAATTTAGGAGGTTTATCCCTCAAAACTGTAAATACAAAAAGTTGCACAAAATAGTTTCCAACAACAGGATATTTATTTAGAGTGTCTTCATAGTTTTATTTTTGAGATACACCAATTTTTACATACTGCAGGAAAAACGAAAATAAATATTATAATGGAAATTTGCAAAAAAAAGGATGTGCATCAAAAGAAACTATTTCCAGCAGTGCAATTTGAGTTCTAAGCATCCCAGAAAGTATACAGAAAAGCATAAAGTCAAACATGACTTTTAAAAACACCAGTACAGGCTTATAAGGCCCTGAAGGTAAAAAAACAAACAAACTACATTTTCCGCGAAAATGTCGTCACTTCCTGTTTCGGGCAGGTAATGGCGAACATGCGATAGTTCGCGCTGACTTCTATTCCAACGTAGGAAGTGTTATGAACAGCTGATCGGATCGGCAAAGCCTGTTTCTGGAATATTATGTTTTTGTTGCTGGAAGTGTTTCTTATGCAATTTTTGCAAAGCTATATGTGGAAGGAAACCGTGACCTAGGACAGGCTGATGGCATAAGATGCAAGTACAACTCCTCCGGTTTCACATGCAAAAAAAATTATTGCAGTAGCTTACGTGGTTCCAGTACTACAGGGATTTTAAAATAGTTGCGCGAAACGGAGCATGCCCGCTACGACCGGTCTTAAAGGTTTAATATACTGCAACAACATGACAATACAGCAGCTGTGAGAGAATTCAACATTAATGAATTAATGGTACGGAAGTGGAGGAAGCAAGAAAATGAGTTGAGTAAAGTTTGACTTATCTAAATGTTTTGTTTCGCTTAATGCGCGACGACTCGGGAAGGTCATGGTAATCATCTTGAACGCTGTTTGCTGCATCTCGACCTCCTTCCAGAGAGGTGTCGCAGCACTTTAATAAATCCAGACCAATTCTGCGTCGTTTCTGAGAGAACACAGTTATCAATTCACAAAGCCGCAACCCAGGCCTATTTTAAGCAACAAACTCCAAATGCTTCATGTTGATGGAGGAAAGATGTTGCCAATTAGTTTCTTTTGCCGTCTTGTTGGTCTTGGACTCTAAATACATGACATAAAACTTGTTCTGCATGAGTTTGTCATTTCCTGCAGAGCTGCCAGGAATCCACAGTCCTGGCTGGATACCAGGAGAGCCTCATGTTATGTGTTATATTGATAAAATAATGCAATAGTAAATCATTTCCCAAGCAATAAGCCTGGTCACAGATGGACTGTAGGCAGCCAGCTCTCAGGAGGGAAACAATGCAATTACTGACAGCCCACACGGGCGGTTCAGGGGAAATTAAATGCTTATTGCTTGTTAGAAGCAGGGAAATGAGACAAAAATGAAAATCTCTGATGTTATAGGAGGTGGGCTGTTGTTATTTAATGAAATAGAACTAACTTTGTTAAAGCCAGACTTTTCCTGATGATTGATCACTTTAGGAAAAAAAATGGTTAAAGTATTCCAGAACAAAAAAAAAACAGCCAGCTAGAAACTCAATTTCAAGCCTCCACGGAAAAAGAAAAGTCTGAAATGATTTACAGCACACATGAAAAGTTCATATTTGATGTCCTAGAGTTTGAAAAAAGTTTACTCACAGTATTCCTTTTAAATGGTGGAGTTTCGGGGTTAAACATGGAAATAATAAAGAGCTAATAATATTTCCACGGACCAGCCTTTAAGGCGTCGCGGATAAATACAACAAAATAAAACCAGTACCGGTACCAAAAAAAAGAAGATTTATTCATAACACACGGGAAAAGACCCAGGGAAACAGAGTTAACGATAAAAACAATAAAAAAAATAACGACAAAAACCCTGAAAACCATAAATTTCACACCCGAGCTTCAACTTTTGCGGCCTGCTACCAAACGACTCATTGACCGGTACCGGTCCGTGGCCCGGGGGTTGGGGACCGCTGTCTTAAAGGACACACCCCACATCACTCTGCTCTGTGGTTCCTGAGTTTCTAAAAGTAGCATGGGAGGCAGAGCCTTAACTCTCAGCCCCCGCCTCTGTGGAACCAGCTCCCGGTTTGGGTTCAGGAGACAGAAACCTGCTATACTCTTAAAATTAAGCCCAAGACTTTGCTTTGTCAGCCGTAGATATTCTTATGCTGTGTGTTTCTTAACACAGGACTTTTACTGTGCAGTTTTCTGCAGATTTCACAGTAAAAGTCCTGTTAAGAAATAAATACTTTCTGTCCACTAAAGCTCTAGAGGTCTTTTAATTTGAAACACATACTGGAGTGGTTTAGCAGAGCTGTACCTTTAACAGAGCGGGAGCCAAACAAAAATATTAAAATAGACCAATTATCGTTTTCTTACTCCTACTGTTCTACTATTGTACCAAACATTAGGAGTAAGAAAAAGACAGCAGGTGAGGTAAATGAGGGTCTATGAGATGAAACAGAGTTTATGTGACTGATGCAACCATGTTCCTTAATTCTGGTTTACTTTTCATTTCTGAGCTTATGTTTAATGTGTGAACCAGCAGCTACTGGAAGCTTTTGATGTTTGCAGGTTACTTAATGCAACAGATGAATCTGTGAATCAATCAGCACATCCTAAATATCAACTGGATTTCAGCAGGGTTAACTAAACGTGAATATTCTAAGGAAAGCCTCCTTGATGCACTGACCACTCCCCCCTTCACTCCCTGTGCATTTATATGCCACCATTAAATGTCATTAACGTTTTTCTTGTCTCCCTGTCCTCTTATCCCTTAGCGGTCCCTCCCTGAACTGAACTCTAAGAAAGGTTAAGAAAGTTTTCAAGCTGCAATTCTCAAAATGACAAAGTTATGAACATCTAATACTTTTATCAGGAAAAAAAAAAATTCTAATTCCATTCGTAAGTTGTGTTCAGATCCACAGTTGTCAGTAACTGTGAAATGCTAGAATGGATGTATTTATAGAGTACACAATCCTGTACTGTGGAGGCCTCTGTTGTGTGCGTGGATTTAATCAAGAAGTCTGCTCTAAAGAAACGACGGTGCAGAGAAGCTGGTGTGATTACAAAGATTAAGGGAGTTAAGACAAGTTAGAGGTCAAAGTCGTTTCCAAGGTGGCAGAGAGAGTGTGTGTGCGCGTGTTTGTATGTAGGTGTGTGTGCTGATGAGCAACACAGGCAGGCAGTTAATCGTGACGCAGGAGGAGGCTTTGTTCGCCTTCCTCTCTGGTTTCTGCACGCCGGCCACGTCCGCCTTCCCCAAGACGCAATTAAGAGTATCCAACGCCCTTGACCGCTGCTTCCCAGCAGCCTCCTGAGGCTCGATTAGAAAGCCGACAACATGCTGCCGAGCCCGAGTTCAGGGAAAAAATTATCAGAAGAAAGAAAGAAAGAAACAAACAAACAAACAAGCACAACAGCGATTCCCTCAGAGGCCAGAGTCAAACTGTGTTTCAGTGGTGAGCTCTGAGCCACACTATTAAACGGACAAACCCCAACCCTGCAGAAAGACATTTTGTTTGACAGGATGCTGCTGGACCGCAGTGATGCTGAGCTGCTCCAAGGAGGGAGGTCAGCATCCGAACGGGCAGAAAAGTGCAGAACAAATGTTCACCTGCCACTGGAAGATGTTTCAATCCATGGAGAAACAAGTCTGAACTACACAGGGAGAGATTTTTGATGAATCCAGACAGCCTTTTGCTCCACTTGACCTTCCAGATTTTGAGAAACGAGGCAGAGAGACAAGAGAAGCAAAAGAAAACTGGTTTATCAGAAAAAATAAAATGCACATCACATGTTTCCAGCTCAGCTATGCTTACTGTGATTGCATGGAGCTGCGTGTGATTGCATTCGCATGAACAAAGCAACATGATAAGGTGCCTGATTACAGATGACTAATGATTACCCTGCAGGGAGGTGATACTATCCTGAGCGGACCACCCGCTCTTCATTTCTCCAGCTCTTTTTAGCCAAACTGTCACCAGTAAACTCCTCAAATAACTGCTAACTGCCTGGTCTGTGGCATGAGAGAAGCTTCCCTCTACTCGATGCTGAACCATCAGTTTGTAGAGACGGACGTTAGCATTTTACTTATTCTTCAAAGATCAGAAAAGTAGCATAAAGTTGGAGAAGTCATCTTGATGAACAAAGCATGAAACTTTTATTCCCAACTTCTCTTATTTTCCGTAATAATCCAACATCCTGTGATAAAAATTCCATTTGGGTTTTTTTTCCCCTGAGGGAACCAAGGCGATGCCTGCAGGATGTTATAGGGCTGCTGTATAGATAATGCTGGTCTTATTGACTCTTTGTTGGGTTGTTCTGTTTCGTTTCATGCTGCTAATCAGGAGTGACTCACACAGCCGCTGTGCATCCAGCTCCGACACCATTTCAGGCATAACGGCTGCCGCTGCCTCCGTGAACCAATCCGCTCTCGCGCTGACAGAAGAAACGTGTTGCTCTCAGGTTTGGCGTGAGCTGCTAAGCTGCTTTTCTCTAATCCATGTTTATTGTTTTTTGGTTTTCACTCTGGTTTGGTCTGCACCAGTGCGGACAAACACAAAAACATCAGCCAACTGGGAAAGCAGTAGGATGTCTTTATTTGGGAACCTTGTCAGAAAGGTCGACACTAAAAATGGCTCTCTTTGTGGGCAGTTTGTCAGACGTCAGGCTACAAAAGTCATCAAGTATTCAGCAACAACACCTGTTCCCCAGAACCAGCTCCTCTGAGTAACTGGCCGATTTCTCTGGAACATCTTCTATCAGAAAGGAGAAACTGAAAGGAGACCTCAGAGTTTGGGAAAGCTTCAGAGGGCATTACAGGCCTTTAGAAGGTATATAAGACCTCCTAAGAGATCAAGTCGAAACAATCAAAGCTCCAAGATAAAGGAGAAAAAAAGATTTGACTGAACAGCTTCTAAAACCAAATGTATCACATTCCTACATCTCTGTAGCTGCAGATGTGTGCTTCATATTTATGCAGGTATTGGTTTCACATGGATTTTAACACCTACCCAGAAAAGGGTAGGGTTTTACTGAGAATTGGCAGCCATGGAAGATGGACTGGCAAGAATTCTGCTTTCTCATCAAAGGTTAATGGAGAAGATACTGCAGCAATTAGCCTCAGAGAAACCAGACTGTAGTCCATGGCCTGGGTCTGTTGGCATCAGCTCTTCACGTGAGCCACATCTGCAGACTGAAAAGTGATCAACTATTTTAACACTGCAGGGGAATAAGTGAGTGAGACTATTTCAGAGTCATAGAAAAATAACAGTTTGGAGTTGAAGTTAAGGTGGGCTCATCTTCTCGATCGCATAACATTTTATAAGAAAAGGTCAAAGCTGTCTGACGCCTTTTTTGAGTCTTGATGTTGCGATAATATTAAATGTGCATTGTTGTACAGTTTTTGGCTGGGACATGCAAACACATGACTGTTGTTAACAGCCACAGGCGCACGCTGTCTGTTCTCTAAGCCTCATTCCACTTTCTGCACCACCATCTTCTTGTTCTTTAGCACAAATATCAGCACAGCTACAGCGTTCAACTGTTTCTCACCATGTAAATGTTCAACACGAGCATGATGGGAAATCTCCAGTGTTTACAAACCCTTACAGTCCACGGCTAAAAACCTTTAGATCCACGAGTTTGTGCAAAAGGACATTTTTTGTAGTTTTGAGTCTGATTTAAAATCCATTGTGGTGAAGTTCAGAGTTTCACTTAAATTCAAGGTGTTAAACAAAATTCCTTATTTTTAGTATTGCCCAAATAGTTCCCAACCTGACTTATGACACAGATGTGTGGATGCACCAGACTTCAGTGTTTTATAAGACTTTCAGAGTCTTCTAGTGGACGGCAGCTACAAGACGAAGGCCCGTCAGTTGGTCTAGAGCCTGAAATGAATATTCCCTTAGCAGTGAACATGTAATTACAGCAGCTAAGAACAGTTACATAAGGAAGGGGGATAACATTAACCAAAATTCAAAGAGGAAGGCCTGTTCCAGTAAGATGCTGACACATTAGCTTTGGGTATCTGCTGATGCTAAGTACCAATCTGATACCGGTGTTAAATCAATACCTTGTATTCCTTACTGTGAGTCAGAGACTGGGCATCTACCACACAGTAAAGCTGAGGCCAGTGGGAATAGGGCAGATGTTTCGTAAGCAGCTGGACGGATCAGGAGTTTTGTAAACCAATGAGCACCTCCCTAACATCGCAGGGTTTTTACTTCACGATATAAAGTGCATCGAACTGTTGCTGTGAAACGGTGCTATATAAATAAAACTCAGCTGGATATAATCCAAGTAAAACAGCCCTTAAAAAGCTCAGAGACTTAAATTCTTCCAAACTTTACCAAACTGGGCATGACTCGTCTGCATATGGTCAAGTAAAAAACAATCTGTGTTAGCTTATTTAACAGAAGCCTATGCATTTTTATTATTTAATTAAGAAAATGTTTGTTGTTTTGAGTTTGAATTAATTAAAACTGACTTTAAATTCTTTCCTGTATGTCAGGAAAAATGTAATGTGAGTTGAGTGTGGCCGGAGTTCATGATTTCATAACTTTACTCGCAGTTCAGTCAATCTACCCCAAAAAGGACAGATTTAAGGCAAGAGTCAGACTTTAATATTTAACTAGGTGTCCTTCATGTTTAACCTCACACATCCTACCTCGCCTCCTTCAAAGAGCACACTTCCAGCTTCAGATCCGACTCTGAGTTTCTGCTCATTAAGTTGCAGAAACGACTCGAACGCTGCCATTAACGCAGAGATGTTTCCCCCCAAGGATGGTAGGGAAGGAAGATATGCGGTATAATTATCCCAGGAAAATGGGAAGGTGCATTTCCATTTAAATGGTGAAGATAAGATTTGGTGATTGGACTGCTAGGAGCAGGGAATAAAACTGCAGAATTAAACAAGAGGAACAAAGAGAGCACGATGGTTAAGTAGAGAGACCTCTGTTTCACGGTGGTCCACCAAAGCTCGTTTCTTCAACAGAAGACGTTCATCTCAAGATCATCATAAGTAATTAAAGCTAAACTTTAAAATCTTAAAAGTGTACCTAAAAATCGTAACACGTTCACTGGTGATTTCCAGTTTTTCAAACCATTTCCTGTCAACTTTAGAGGTTGTTGTGAGCATCGTCCCAGCAGATCATCAGGCACTAAAACAGTCAGACAAACATCTGTGCCATGTTCAAAGTCACTTAAATCTTCTTTCTTCTCCATTCTGATGATCAGTTTTGATTAGATATGTGTTCACATGCAGTTGAACTTGAATGCTCCCTGGGTTTCCTGCTTTGAATGCTTGGAAGTAACCTCCCACCATCACCTGTGGGTGACAGGAACACCAACCTGTCCGAACAGCAGTGAGAAGCCAGCCACAACACTCTCACTCCTCCGTGTGCTGGAAGTGAGGGAGCGAGCTTGTTGTGGGGCTTTAGGTAGGAAAAGAAAAAACAGGCAAGAGAAGGAGGAAAAAAAAAGTCAAATGGACGCAAAAAAGAAAAGACAAAACAGGTCCAAAAATAGCATTTTGTTCACATGGAAACCACACAAATGAGAAGGAAGGAGAGGTTTCTACAGAACGGAGATCAGGTGGTAAAATCAGGAGAGAAGGTGAAAAAATTAGAGGGTGACGAGGAAAAGCAAGGAGAGTAAAGAGATACCATCATCTGCTTCTTTTAACTACTTCAGTTCTGGGTTCATTTTCTTATCAAATATGTGACAGAAAATATCTGCAAATGATCAAAGCATTATGTCAAAACAAGAAAAGATACTTTTATTACTATTATTGTGCAGACATATTTTCTTTTTTAAAATCAGTAACTGTCTCAAAGATAGAGGAGTGGAAAGGTAAGGAATTAGAACAAGACAAAGACACCAGAATTAAGCTTTGTGCTCTGTCATGCTAATCTTTGCTATAAATATTTTTCCCTCAGTGAAGGCACAGCATCACTCTCAGCCCGGGGAGAGGATGAGGAGCAGAACTAAGCTCCTCAGCACGACATCGGGATTTCCTCCTTCACCTGGATACAAGCCTGGATTTGTGGGCCGAGTGAATAAAATGAGGTTTGAGGTGTGTGGGAGGCGGTAATTCCTCCGCTCGAGTTCAGGTGAAGGTTTGTATTCCTTCAGCCGACCTGATGATCCCGAATGATTTACGGCAGATGCAACCGCAGGATTTACTTTGGATTCTGACTGTCCTCGCGCTGCAGGCAGAGTTAAAGACGTCAAAGGTCAAACAAAGAGCGGGAAACACAGAAAACCAGAGCAGTTTGTTAGAAAGCAGGAAGAAGAAGACAATGCGCCAATCAAGTTAACACAAGCTGTTTTAAAGCCCAGGATTTGCTACACCTCCAGCTTGTATGTTACATCCATGTTACATCCTTACTGTTACCATGATCTCAGTGAACTACATGTAGCTACCTAACGATCCTTCGGTTGCTCAGGGTGGCTTTAGTCAGCGTGACCAGACGGTCATATTTTGGGTAGGTATTACAACATTTATCTTATCATATCCTAGTTCCTGTTAGTCTAAATTACAAACTGAATAAATCCTGATTTGTTGCACCTCTTGTTCTGAATGAGGTGTGTTCCATTTAAAGGGGAGTTCTTCCTCCCCACAGTTGCCTAGTGCTTCTTCACAGGGGATCATTTGATTGCTGGTGTTCTCTACTTTAAAGTACTGAGAGCAGCATGAACTGGGAGCTCTGGGTCTTGTTAGCCCTTTCTTTCTTTCACACTGGTCCATACGTAGTGGAAAAAACTCTCAGGCCTAATTTAGACTTCTGCGCTGAATCTCTGTAGAGCAGGGGTGCCCAATCCCAGTCCTTGAGGGCTACTGTCCTGCAGCTTTTAGATGCATCCCTACTCCAACACAGCTGAATCGAATGGTTGGATTACCTCTTCAGCATTCCATCAAGTTTGGCAAAGGCCTGATACCAAGCCATTCATTTGATTCAGGTGTGTTGGAACATGGATGCATCTAAAAGCTGCAGGACAGTAGCCCTCGAGGACTGGGATTGGGCACCCCTGCTGTAGAGCGATGATGTAACCTACGTAAGCGGTCGACGTCGTTGTCAGCATTCATGCTTGTGTGTTCACTCCCAGCCGGTCAGGACCTGTGTGATTTCCAGTACATAAAGGCTCTCCGATAGAGTCCAGCAGGAGTCCTGGAACTAGGACTGTGCCATAACACACCATCCTTATTAACCCTGGGTATATTTTTGCATGGTTTACAAAAACATTAATAAATGAATAAAGGATCAAATCACAGTATCAATGATGTAATGATGCCATGTAGTAAATGCTGATATATTCTTGAGGCTGTATTGCCCACGCCTACCTTCAACATATGAAACAGATGTAATGAGAGTAATTACCGTTTTCACACATCACTGAAGGCCTTAACCTAACACAATGTGAGGACTTCTGGTTGAAGGTCATGTGATTGTGCTGCACGCCCCCATCCGACACTCATGAGGCCCCAGAAGATGATGACAGCGTATCGTTTGCATTACATGATGAGAAGCCTTCCTGGCTGGCAGCTGTTGGTGAATCCTTTTTCACCAAATACCAAATCAAATTACGCCTCTAATGACGATGATCTTTTAAACCTGCACACACGCCTCATCAGCTTGAATGAATCAGTTCACGCAAAAGCAAAACCGCTTCCCAATCGGTCCTCGTGTGATTAAACCGAGGTCATTCTGTGAGGCCTCACCAGAGTCTCTTCTCTTCCAACAATACATTCAGGAGGAGAGCAGGAATGAAAGACTGTGAAAGCAATAAATCTTGCGCTGTCCCAGGACTCTGCTCAGATACGATAAGAGAAATGTTTAGGAAGGAATAAAAGCTGGAGGGAAAATGGAGTTATGATGAGGTGACACACAGGTAAAGATTTGTTTCCTTTCATAAAAACCTGCCCTCGCTGCTCCATTTAGAAATTCAAGTATTTTTTCTCTGCCTGTCACTTTGTAACGAAGGACACGTCTAAATACTACACCACGTACCGTTTGCAGTGTGCACATTTTTTTTTTTTATCCCGTCTTTGGATTCTTCAGCTGATTAATGAGCTTCAGATGAATTTTTGGCACAAATGCACCTAAAAGCTGGTAACTGGTTTTAATGTCACTGATTATAATTAAAAGCACAGCCAGGATTTTGATCTTCCATCTTCATGTGCACGCCACAAAAGACAGTTCTGCCAAAAATGTTCAATTATAGCTGGTGAACTGTACAAAAACTGACCTGGAACTCAACAATAGACCGATTGAGGTCATAAATCATGTTTTCAGTTTCTTTACACTGTGTTTTTTTTCATCCTGCATGATTGGTGGTTTTGTGTTTCCTGCTGAAATTCCACCTGAAAGTCACACACAGACGAGTCTTTTCTCAAACACCTACTCTAAAAAATTATCAGCCACTAGGGGCGCTGTGGAGTCTATCGACTGTGGACGTAATATCAACATCAGTTCAGTTCAGTTCATATTTATTTCAAACGTGTACATTCACAATCATTACAAAATATCATTCCATTCTTTTGTTTGAAAAGGAGTAGGCAGAAGTATACACTCATTTGGCCCTACCCCCTCAACATGAAAATACAATTAATAATTAGACCTGTCTCCACTGAATCATACTTGTTATTCATCTCTGGCTCTCTTCCACAGCATGTCTTTTGTCTTGTGGCTGCCCCTTCTGCCGGAGGTTTCTTCCTCTTAAAAGGGAGTTTTTCCTTCCTGCTGTTGCCAAAGTGCTTGCTCATAGGGGGTCATATGATTGTTGGGTTTTTCTCTGTATTATTGTAGGGTCTACCTTACAATATAAAGCGCCATGAGGCGACTGGTGTTGTGATTTGGCGCTGTATAAATAAAATTGAATTGAATTAATCATCAAATAACTCTATTCAACAGGTCCTATATTACTAGGAAACAGAGACCTTACAACAGCTGGGAGGTTTCTGTGCTGCTGTGACGTTGACTCTGTGTGGGCGTGGCCTAGCATCTCTGAAAGGAGCGCTCTGGTATCAGAGAGCCTTTGTTTGTGAGGTATGTGTCGTGATTGCTTACTCCTGCTCTGTGGAGAGGAGGGTGGGGTTTTTGGTGATTTAGTCTTTCGTTTGGTGAACAACTTCTGGGTCTTGTTAAATTTCCTTTCTTTTGACGGCTTTCAGTTTTTTTAGTTTAATTATTAATAATAGAAAAAAACTTTACTTTAACAGAGACGCGTGCTTTAACCTGGAGAAAGAATCATTTGTTTAAAGAATAAGTCCAACTAGAGTTTCTTTGAAAGCTTTGAACAGCAGATGTTGACAGATGTTGACTTGGACTACAAACAGTAGCAATAAAAAATGACACTAAGGATCAATTCTACAGCCGTGGGACAAATACTTTGAGTCTAGTTATTACAATCTGAGAGAAGTTCTTTTAATATTTTAGCTGTGTTTTTATTTTATGATTAAATTCAATGTTTTATACTTTCTGTATCGCAGACAGAAAAATGAGCCGCATTACACTGCTATGAAGCATAAATATTAATACTCGCCGTGACACCAGCAGAATCTTAAATACCGCAGAACCAAAAATTATCAGCTGATTATTGAATCTGGAGAGTCTGGAGCTGATACAAGCAACAGAAATTCACAAACGCACTCACACGATTATTTTCTACTGGAGTCTCTAAATCTGCAAACAGGAGAGCCTGAATTAGCTCCTCCCACTCTGCAGATAAAAAACAGGCGTTTTGTCTGTTTTGTTAGAGAAACAAAAATTGTGGCATAAACCAGTTTGTCACTCCGGTTCAATGAAAGCCTCTTTAAACTCTAAACAAAGCAGGAAGCATACTGTCAGATGCAGCTCGTGTAAAAAACGGTGACACCGCCTCTTTAATCCTGACAAGGCTACGACATGTTTCATGTGTTGGACGGGTTTGACGGAGTCTGTGTTGTCGAATGCTGACGTCCAGCTGGTTCTCAGAGTGGATTTGACAGCTTAAAATCATCCTGAGGATCACAGCAGACAGCAGCAGGATGTGAACAGAGGATGAGGTGGATCAACGCCTCAAACACACATGTACGAGGAAAAGATGGCGACTGAATGATAAGCAACCAGACCTGTCAGAAATCCTGTGGATTAGTCTAGAGCTGAAGTCTAACACCACTTTTAGTCAGACATCCAGTTTAAAGCTAACAACTTCTCTGCCTCTTATACAAGGCGGGGTCACGGGGCAGCAGCCTAAGCAGGGATACACAGACCTCCATCTTCCCAGCCACCTCTTCCAGCTCACTGGGGGGGGGGGGTGTACTTAGGTCTCTTGACTGGGAATGCCTAAGTAAGCAAACTTGATTTCTACAGCATGTTTAAAACCAAAGGGATTTACACTAAAACAGAATAAACCGGTTCCTAAAAAACTGACGGTACACACCTTCACAGAAATCAGCCGTTTCCAAACGCTTAGATTTGGAAACAGTCGCAGCTGATGCTCGTCTGAGATCGTTTAGGTCATTCCAGAGAGTCAGCGCAACAGCAAAGATTATCACGACTGACTGAAATGCAGACCTTAATGATCTCGAGGGAATATGTGGACACGCCGTAACTACCACACATGCAGGTACAAGACCGCGTAAGGCTTTAAACACAAACAGCGCCGCTTTATTACTGGATTCTGTAACAGTGCGAGGCTGCAAACACTGGAGTGAAGTCGTCCAGTTTAGATGTAATTAAGGAATGCATCATCCTTTCCAGACGAGAAGGTTTTTTTAAAAATTTGATTAGCGACTGCTGAGCTGGAAGAAACTGCCCTTGATCACTGCATTTGTTTATCTGTAGGCTTGTGCAAAAGTTTTGAACCTGTGCTTCAATTACAGGAGTAAAAAAGCCCCGGTTATCCTTCAACCTCTCAGTTAACAGTGGACAGCCAAACTACAGCGAGTCCTGGGTCTAACCCAGGGCCTCCTCCTGGAACACCCACCCAGGAGGTGGATGCCCGAACCACCTCAGCTGGCTTCTTTCAATGCAGAGGTGGTTCGGCTCTACTGCGAGTCCTTCCCAAACATCTCACCATATCATTAAGAGAGAGCCCTGCAGCTACAACGCACTGTGCCTTTAAACCTCTGAGGCCTCAGTCGTTCTCCATGATTTGCAGATCCTGTCCGATTGGAGACTTTTTGGTGAAGGTCACAGCTGAATTGTGGGATATGAGAACTGGCCTCACAACAATAACACTCATTCCCACGTGTGCAGAAAAGTTTGATGCTGCAGGAAAACTAGTTTACTTTGCTGATTGCCTGGAGAGAAAAGCAGCAGCTCAGCATGTATAATTGATTGGCAGTTTTTGTGTGTTACTGTGTGGCCCATTAAAAAAAAGGTCACCTCTGAAATAGAACAGCTCTCACCTCAGAAAATCAAACATTTGCCTGAGAGACAGCCATCGCTCCAGTTCCACATTCAGGGCAGAGAATAATGAGTCACGGGAAAACAACGCATCACATGGAGACTTCGGTTTGAGGTGTGTGTGTGGCAGCTTTAGCGAGTGCCATACCTGTCCAGGTCTTCGCTGTCCTGCATGTTGAACAGCATGGATGGGATCAGTTTGTCCATGTGCTGCGGCTCCCAGATGATGGCCTGCAGCTCGTCGTTCACCGTCTTCCTCACCACGCCCTGCAGACCTTTGATCCCGGCCACACGGATCCTGATGGACACACGGCAGAGATTAGAGAGACTCAGAGGAAGGGAAGAACAAGGCACACAGCCAGCTGTGGTCAGAAGTTTACATCACTCATCACAGGCATGAATGTCATGGTCATTTTGGACTTCTAATGGTTTCTATGAATGGCTCTTTTTCCCAGCATTGAACAGCATACAACTTTAATGGCTTTAAAAACAAATCTGGGTGCACAAGTTTGAATTTATTTCCTCTAATCCACACAGGGCCAAATATATTTTATGGTTTCTTTCTCTCTTTGCAGCATAGAAAAGATTTGACAGCACTCACTGGACTGACCAACAGTCAGAACAACGGGAAAATCTGAGGAACTCAGTGAAGATTGTAGATTTACACAGGTTGGGAAGGTCTCTGGGAGATATTTCTAAATAACTGAGGATTCCAAGATCATCAGTGTAAATGACCGTACATAGGTATAAGTCATTCGCATATGTCACTACTTTGGGTGTTCCTCCAGACGTGGGCAAACTGTCACCCCCAGACAAGAGGAATTTGGTTAGGATGTTCAGGAACAACCCAGGAACTATGGAGGCTTAAGCCTAACATAACCTGGAAATTGCTGGAACACCAGCATCACTGTCCCAAGTGAAGTCAGTTTAATGTGGTTGTGGACAAACAGCTACCAGACAACATCACCGGGCTTTTAGGCGCTGCATTCGAGCTGAAAATGTCTCTCTAATAACTCACTACTAAAGACTAAACATTCCAAGTTCTCCCCTCGAATTCCAAATCTTATCTCACTTCAGATGAAAAACACCCAATCCTTTGATTTAATCTAATTTTCTGCCTAAGAAGAGGCTTGACAGCTTGCGCAGCAGAAATGTTCAGCAGCAAAGTGAGGCCGACTTCACCTTTTACTATTTCGTTTTTGGACACGAATAACTCCATGAGCAATAACACAAAGAACAGCACTGATGACCTCGCCTGAGGACTAATCTAATCACTGCCAGAGAAATCCTATTTGGGAATTCCTCTCCACCTACAGCTGACGCTGCCGAGTGGAATAATAAAACACTGAAAAAAAAGCAGCATCAGAAATCAAACTGTTTATAGCTCAGCGGTGGCGGCGAGGTACAGAGCACACTCAAAAATATTCCCAGCATCCCCTGGCTCTCACTGCACCACCCACCCTCAACCAACCTCCAGCACGCACACACCCTCATACATACAAATGGAGATAAAAGAGCCTTTTTATGCACAAATACGTGGAGACACCTCGTCGCTCGGAGAGGT
The DNA here is from genome assembly GCA_015106755.1 of Etia nguti. Taxonomy (NCBI): domain Eukaryota; kingdom Metazoa; phylum Chordata; class Actinopteri; order Cichliformes; family Cichlidae; genus Etia; species Etia nguti. Next base: position 25,692 of record VUQG01035505.1, read on the forward strand.
CTCAGCTGCTGCAGTGAGATTTCAGAAACTCTGGAGGAGGGAAGTTATCTTCACAGTGAATGAGACAGAAGTCTCCAGGTATTGTTTTAATGCAGAGGGTGGGCGCCCTGGCGGGGAAAAGCATCTTCTAACGTGCTGTGTGGTGTCACAGCCTCATTGCTGCTGCCAAACCAGCTATTTTTTACCCTCCTTACAATAAAAATCGCAAGCAGAGAGTTGCTCAGTTTCACAGTAAAAATGCGAGTGCCTGACGTCTGCCTCTTTCTAAAATTTAAATCTCTGTGTTGTGTTCATAAGTGAGCCGAGGACACAGCGGGACACTGACAGAGAGAGTGATGTAGTGTCTGCAGTAATGTGGATGTTTTACCTTTCTATTGTGGCAAAGTGTAGGGGTACGATTCTCGCTTGGAGTGCAAGAGGTCACTTTTTTTTCCCTACTTGCAGCTCCTGCTTGTTTCTTTTAAGACTTTATATTTCTGCACTACACACGGCTTGCTTGACTGTTTATTATTCTCCTCAGCTCCAAATCCTGTGGGCTTGCAATATCATATATTCTTCTCTTTTCTCAAAAGACTGCTGACTGTGAGTGATTACTCTCAACCAGCAATTTTCCTCTCGGCCTCAAATTTGTTCCAACAAATCATCACCTAATAAAACTGCTAATGTTTCCTAAATAACACCTTCACCAGCAAATAACCTTTAGGTATTGAGATATAATCTGAGGAATAAACTGTCAGACTACAACCTGTCAGGTTCAGGCGAAGTTATTTTTGTTGTTTGAGTGATGCTGCCATGAAATATTGCTGATTTACAGGCCTCATAAACATCCCTATGATTTCTGCTTTATTACACAATAAAAACCGTTGCTGAAACCATTTCTGAATTTGTGAAAGATAAAAGAAAATCAAATCCACGTTAAAGATTAAAGATGGCTAAAAGCCCAACGGGACAAATCAGTTTCACGCTGTATTCTCTCATTACTGTGAGTGAAGTTGTTGTTAATGTGGAGGGAAGATTGAGCTCCTGATGCTGGAAGCAATGCAGGCAGGTAAGCTCATTTCTCTGTAGTTTTTGCCTCATTTATGCAGAGCCTTCCCAACACGTCATTCCATCATCATCATTTCAGATCCTTATATTTCAACCTGGCCAGTGGAGCAATGCTTTCCTGTGGTGGTGTTACCAAGCCCCACCCTCTCAGAGGAAGAGAAAGGCCCTAAAACCTAAATCAGGAAGACATATTTCTAATTCTTTATTCACTGGATTCTAGTGGGGGTGAGAGCGGCCCTGCTGGGGATTTTGTTTCCGCTCCTCTTTTGGCTGGAGTCTGTTCCCTCGCTGGCTTGAAAGAGGTCGTTCATGAAATTTTCAGCAGTGGAGGAGCACCATAACATGTCTTCATAATACTCCAAAATGATGTAGCAGTGTGAAGCCCAGATTTTAGAAGTAATGCTCACTGCTTGAAGATTTTAATTTGGTCAAAAAAAAGCAGCTCGAGTGAATCGGCCTGAACACAAAAAGGAAACCAATCACTAACTCTGACTGCTCCAGGGGAGTAAAATCATAACTTTGATTGAGAAGCAATGGTTAGATTTTAAATTTAGGATTATTCAGTCTCTCCCAAGTGCAACAAACAACAGTTGAGTTGTGGAGGTCTTAAAAATGTGAGAATAAAGAGAAAGAAGGTGACATAATTAATGCGTTCTTTCTTCTTGGTAAAAACAGCAGCCTTACTCAAGTCCTCTGGTTGTCTTTTTCGAAAGGTTCTTATAATAATATCTGGTTAAACATAAATCTGGGTCATTTAACATTTCCTGATGACTTGGAGTAACCAGGAGAAACCTCCAGGGTTGAAAAATGAAGTCACGGGAATCAGAAAACTGCAGTTCCTCTGATAGCAACTCCAAAAGTGAGTCAAGCCTTTGGGCTCTTATACCCATTAGAGCTTAAAGCATGAACACACACATCATGCATGGTGAAAACAATTTTATATCATTTTTGTTACTGTTGTACTAGTTAAACCATTTTTTCTAATACATGCATGTTTGTGAAGAACAACTGGAGGCCCAAAATTGAACCTTGTGGCACTCCACGAACAATGCCGTGAAGAGAAGAAGATTAAATAATTATAAAAACTGATGGCAGAGGGTCAGAAAAGGCAGATGACAGTTATACCAGCCCAGCCCATTATCACTGTCAAAAAGAAAGAGCTAAAACACATTATCACAGAAAAAAGTACCAAAGTACTTCACATAAGATATAAAAATAAAAGGAAGAAGAAAACAAAATCATAAGGAGGACAAACAAAATTAAAACCTGCTAAAAAATTAGAGGATGAATGAATATGAAAAAGTCCTGATATTGAGTTGCAGTCAGAGTTTTTGTGGGTAAAACCTCAACTATGAGATAACCAGAAAATTCTACTTTTTTAAAAAAATGTTCATCGATTCTTCTGACAATTTTTTCTAAGAAATTTCAGTTTCAGTTTGTCGGTTTCAATATAAAAGTTTTAACTTGTATATATTTGCTAAATCCAGCATTTTGTGTAGTTCATTGCTTAAAAAATTAATGATTATTAAATTAATTAATATTAATTTATTCAGGTTTTTCTAGATGAAAAAAACAAAACAAAAACTGAAATATAAATATAAAATATAATATACTTGTCATTAGAGGGTTAAAACAAAGACACAGAGACTAGTCTGTTTGAAATGTCTGAGTCTGGACTGTACCTGGTTCTGGTCTCTTGGTCTTCGTGAGTAGAGTGGCACATGGCACTGAACTGTGAGACAAAGAAATCGTAGCGGCGATGGTAGGAAGGCGTGTCCTCCTCGATGTTGGCAAACTTCACAAACTGCAGAGAGCAGAGGAAGAATCAGCAAACATTCATTAGCCTGAATTTTCTTAGTGTGTCAGAGAGCACAAGGGTGAGACATGATGGCTCGTCATGGAAGTGAACACAAGCTCTGTGAAATTCTGAAAAGTAGTAACTGTACTATTCATAAATAATAAAAATAATTTGTGAGTAGTGAATAGTACGCTAATCATAGTGTCCACATCATAGTAAATAAATATTCTAAAAAAAGCTTCCAGGCCTGAAAAGTGAAGCCAACATGGAAGTGCCTGTAATGAGCAGCAGGGGGCGCCTCCTTTGCTTACAAAAAGACTTGCAGTAATATAAAAGTCTGTGGGGAAAATGGCCCCAGTAAGCACTTTCTGATTAATTCACGGTCTCGAGCTCTTGTTTCTTACTTTCAACATTAAATTAATTTTTGTCTAACGGATTGTCAGCCAATCACACGTCAGCTGATGAGCAAGCAGAGCCCCTCAGCTCTCAGTCCACGCCCATCAAATCCTGTTTCAAAACACCAACGTGTCAACTGCAAAAACACTCAGGTACAGGCTTTACTAACCAATGCACGCCATCCATTTTTTATATATTGTCCACATATGCAGAAACCTGAAGTCCTGATAAATGTTTGACCTTTCACCTCAACAACAGATATAATATGTCAGAGCATTTCCTGTGACCCAAAAAACCGTCACATTCCTGCACACAGATTAATTTGGGAACGAGTGTGACAATGATAATAACTATTAGAGAACACCCCCCCCACCCCCTTGGCCCAGCCTGTAATTTCCTCCCTCCAAACAAGCCTCGAGTGTCCTCCAGAGAGGCCTCCTCCGCCCGGCTCAGTCGGCTGCGCTCAAGGAGCCTCTCTCACCAACCTGTCATTGTCCACTGCGACAAATTGCTTCAGCACAGTTCAGTGTCAGTGACAAAAACCACTCCGTTCTACCAGTAATTTCCTCCCATTTTGTACCTAACCTCTCCTGGGGGTAATGGCTCAGATGGAAGGAGCTATGCCGGCAGCTGGCGCACAGGAGAGTGGGTTCCCCTCAGCAGATTACAGTACTGTACTGCTGTGCTGCAGCAGAAGAGGAGGAAATTCAAGCTGTAGGCACTTACAGACCAATTACAGTCGTCTTTAGGAGGTAGAAGGAGAAACTTTGGTCACGACTTGAGTTTGCACGTCACACAAAGACACCCTGAAGGGCTTTAGTTTGGGTATACTCTGTAATAACCACCACGTTATGCACAATACATTGTTGTAAAACCATGACAGAAATCTCAGACAAGCTCAAACAAACTTCACAGAAATAAATAAAAGGAGTCTGAAGTCCTTTGTGGCATTAAAAATGCTCCATGTTTTGTTGAGTATGTGCCGTTTTAAGATGCCTCTCATCTGATTTTAGGGTCTTTAATTCTTTAGTGCATAAGTCTGACATTTAGTCATCTGTCAGGACTGTGCATTGCCTGGGCTGAGAGTTCACTGGTGAACCTGCTAGAGTGTCAGCTTGACAGTCTGAGTGGGAGGAGGCTGAATGTTTGCGGACTCGAGCCAGGAAGTGGAATACTGAAGCTTGAACTAATTATTAGCCTGTATTCCCTTTGGCACCAGCTCTGATTATAAGTGATGATAACCCATAATAACAAGGGCTGACTCATTTATATGTATCGCACGCCTGACGCAGTTTACAGGTGTTGTACTTCCTGTACCTCTCCCCAATAGCATTCAATTTCCTGTAACCTCATCAAACGTGACATTTTGGCATCATCTCCGCGAGAAAGTTCACAGGAAGTTTACGGCAACTTGAGGGGACGTCTTGAGCTGTAGACGGATTCATAACCGGCTGCTTCCTCCTGAGCCCTGACTCAGGTGATGATGATGATGGAGAACTCCCTGCCCTGGTAACTGTTGGACTGGGGGTTTGCTTGCCCTCAGTTCATCAAAAATCTACTGTCGCCTCGAGTTCACTCTTTTTTTTATGTTGTTCAAACTGTAAAGTTACTTTTCTGTATTTTACACCTATCATGTTGCATGATGTGCAGTTTTTTTTTGTTTAATCTGCTAAAAAAATCCTATTTTTTTATCTGCTACGTCTAACTTTTGTAAATCTTTTGTTTTTTCCCAAACTGGGGTCTGAGCTTCACTTAAAATCTCCGACAGAGGAAGAAACAAAGGCTGTACTGTTGACTAACGAAGGCTCGTCTGTTAGAAATGGAGCTCATACTTCTCTGGCCATCTGCAAAGTACTCGCAACGTGTGAAATCACAAGAGGAGAAGGACAACAAAGGCCGCAGTGAAAAGCAACAGATGGAATTCAATAAACATGAGAAGTTGACTCGGATTACGGAGCGTCTCGGAGGTATCGGGCTGTCAAAATGCTTCAAACTTTGGAGAAATGAAAATAAAAATAATCTTATTCCTTCATAGTTTTTGAGCTTGGAAAGCACTGACTAAAACTTTTTACTATCCATAAACTGTACACAAATCTAAGCATGGAAAATTGGGTTTTGGGATAAAGCTATAGGCTGCATCTATCTCACATCTGGCTCCACAGGTTATAGATAGCCGACACATGGACTCCCCTGTGTGTCTGACTCTGTGTCTGAGTGTAGACTGATGAGCGCCTCATCCATTGAGATGGAGTGAAGGAAGCGCCACTTTGAGCCGTCACAGTTTGCCAATTTCTTGTGATAAAGTTAACTGGGAGATAAATTTGTAAAGCGTGAACACTGGCAGTGCAGACAGCAGCAGAACACAACGGTCACACACATTTATACTGGGCAGGGTAAAAAACAGGAAAGCCAGTGGGGCTGTAGGAGGAAAATGATTACATTAAAGGTGACAAATGTTGTTTGGTTTAATGAAAATGTCACTGTTAGACTGATTGGAACTTTTTTGATATTATTTATATACAGGATGATTTATCACCTACCTCCACCCACGATGGTTTGTTTTTGCTCGTTAGTCAACCGAATGTTTCCAAAGTTAACTTACAATGGACTTATTGGGCTTTCCCTCATTGTCTGACAAACATATGTCCTCTCCAAGTGCTGGATGCTCACATTAGACAAAGCAAAGTTTCAGATAAAGAGGTCAACGTACCGTATTTTCCGCACTATAAGGCGCACTTAAAATCCTTTAATTTTCTCAAAAATCGACAGTGCGCCTTATAATCCGGTGCGCCTTATGTATGAATTCTGGTTGTGTTTACTGACCTTGAACCGATTGTATGTGGTACACGGCGCTCAAAAATCTATCAAAAAAATGTTTTAGTACAACTTTGGTAAGCTACGAAGCCGCACCGCTTGATGGATTGTCGGAGCACTACGGCTGCCGTAGTCAGGAGCCTCGCGGAGTAATCTGGGTCCTAAACGCCGTCCGCTTCAGGTCCCAAAGTCAAACTAACACTGCGGCATCACTGAGAGTTAAAAACTGTCTAAATTCTTTCATCTTTAATAAAATGATCAGCGTTGCTGCTTTACCAGGTGTAACAATGAAGTTTAACATCCAGGCATCCATGAAAACAGAATTTATTAAATTTAACAGAGTTAGAAGTTAGCAGGAAGTTAGCTCACTAGTTTCCACCTAAACATGATATACCATGTTCTGAATGAGAGATTTCTGAAAAAATTAAAACGTACAGCTCTGCTATCACTTCCAACATAAATGAAGACAGAAAACTAAACAGCAGTGACTTTTGTAGAGTTACTGAAGTTGGACTAGCTACATGATGTGCTACGTGATCGCTAGCGACACAGCTATGTTAGCATAACATAAACAGCGAAGCTGGAGGACGAATGCAAACTTTTTTCCACT
>VUQG01035510.1:0-13388 GCA_015106755.1 Etia nguti
AGACACTTGAGATCACATATTGTTTGTATGTATATTTACTCACATCCTTTTTCACTTTACTGGGCAGACACACACACACACACACACACACACACACACACACAAATTCAGACTGAGGTGCAGTGTGTGGATTCCCCCACTGGGTGGCTTCAAACCTGCCTGGATACAGTAAATGAGGGAGCCGATCCTCCAATAGGAAACTCCAGCTGCTGCTAATGGAAACCTGCCATGAGAAGACTGCACAACAGCAGCAAAGAAATCCCACAATGCATTTCCATAGCATCAACCTACAGCATCATGCCAGTCGGAGTGAAGCAAAGTGCCCGAGGCTCGTGTGCACGCGTCGCTTCCCCACAGCACTTCAAAGCTGTCGTGTTTGAGGCGCGTCATGCAGTTTTCTGCTTCAGGGAGCACACCTGGAGTGGAAGTCTCCACTCAGCAGTTTTAAAGTTTTGTGTTTGGTAAATAAATCTACAACTAAGGGAAATATTGCATCCTGACTCTTGGTGTTACCTTACAGGTACGGTTTCTCCCCTACTAACAAGAGAGACACACAGGAGGTGGGCAAAAGATTTAAATGCTCATGAAACAGATCACATACTGAAAAGAGTCTTAATGCATCAGGACATTCAGTTTGATCATATTTTATTTGCACTGTAGTTTTACATAAAATTACAGTGCTTCACAATTTGGTGAAAAAAGTTGGATTATTAAATGGGAACTAATGTGTTTCTGCTGGCAACAGGTTACTTAACCCAATGTGATGCACTGAGTAGCTTCTCATTTCTTCAACAGCCACGTCTGGTTGTGGAAAAACTGTTAGTGTGTGTCGTAAAGCTCAAATTATTGGCGTGCATCAAGCAAAGAAAGCAGCTGAAACGACTATTACTAAAGCCCGGAAGGAGCGAGGTGACCCTTCATGTTTGAGGACGAAATTAGGTCAGGAAAAAGTTCTCAGTGAAATCAAGAGGAACTTTTCCACACGCACAATTAAAAAGAGAACTCAAGAGATTGGGATTGAACAGTCCTGTAACCTTATAAAAACTAAGTATCGGTGAGGCTAATCAGAAAAAAGAAAATGTCAGTCTGCTTGGGAGTAGAGGCTGGACTCTGGAAAAAGCTCATGTGGTCTGATGAGTGCAGATTTACTCTGTTCCAGCACAATGGGTACACCAGGGTAAAAGGAGAGGGGGATAAAGTGATGCATCCGCCTACAGCACAAGCCTGTGGGGGCGGTGGTATGATTTGGAGTTGGCTCGACCTCAGAAGATGAGGTCAGCTGATTACCTTAACACACCGAACGACCAGGATGTTTTTTCTTCCCCTCTTTCCAACATGCCATCCCAGGATTCATCACACTCAAAAGAAAAGAACGGCTGGAAGTAATAACCGCTATCGCTGGACTACTTTAATGTTCAAGAAATCATAAAACTGGAGGAGTCAGCAATACTGGCCTTGTATTTACTTGATATCGGATCGATACCAACATTTGCAGTATGGCAGAGCGCTACTTTGTGGTAATATTTAGGACATTTAACACCAGGATTTGTTGACTTATTTTGTTGTAGCAGATGAAGGTGGTGCAGGTGATGACATAAAATGAAGGCGTGGGCTGTGATAAACACGTCAAGCTGTGCACTGATGGAGCTTCCACATGCTGTCTGCCATGAAGAAGAGACAGACAAGGCAAGAAAGAGGAAAAGCACCTTCTTCGCGATCATAAAACATGTCAGCCATTTTCAAATTGTTCCATCATGCCTTCACACTGAAATAAGCTCAGATAATGTGAGATATTCTCGACCTATGCGGATTAAAGGACAAAGCCCTTGACGAAATATCAAGAGTTGTGTAAAGAAACAGAAACAGAAAGAAAAATGTTTGGCGTATTAATCATCGCACGCTAGTTTTGACCTCCGTGTGGGCGGTAATAATGCAGGCAGATTGTTTACATCTGGTGCTCTTTGCAGAACGTTCAGCAGAAGTGAGCATTAAAGCGCCACGTGAGAAAGAAACAAGGACGTTTTCTTTGTGGAACCACATCACGAGGGTTTCGGTTCGGCAAATAGCAATGCGTTTTCTACCTCCCATGCAGCAGTGTGAGTAGAGATGATCAGACCTTCCTCCCATCTGCACCTTTCCCCTACAACTGAGAACAAACAGCCTCCAGAGGAAACTCACTGTAGTTGTTTGTACTGACAAATGTGATGCAAAATCTCTGCACAAGACAGATTAATATCGTCACATTGACGATCCTGTTAATGCTATTGGCCGAGTCCTTAAACGCAAAGTGGTGACTAGTCAGATTAATCTCCGTCTGCTAATTGGATGTTGGAGGGTTGAAGGCACTTCCTGTGTGTGTGTTTATATATGAAAATGAAGGCATCCACCCTGCAGGTACCAAACCTTTAATAATGTTTTTAATTTTTAAGGTTTTATGGATCAGCATGTAATAAAAATATCTACTTCTTACCAGGTCTTAAAATTATGTAAATACAACCTCAGATGAATAACAATACTCTGATAAACTTCACATTTCAGTAGCCTGTGGAACCTGGTTTTCTGTCTGACTTTATCAGTTACATCATTTTGGAGTTACTTTGGCCCGGTCCTCTTTACAGTGTTCCTTCATTTCGTGTGTTTGTGCACAGCTCTCTTAACTCCCCACCACAGCATTTCAGTCAGGTTGACGTCTGGACTTTGACTCTGCCACTGCAACACCTGTTGTAGACACGCTGCTATACATGGGATCATTGTCCAGTTGCGTCACTCAAAGCTTTAAGGTGCCAATATATTGCTTCGCTCACCGCCGCTCGCTCATCACACACATGCAGCCATTTATTGCTGTTGTTAAGGCGCAAGAAGCCGCTGCAGTATTCTCCTGAACGACGGGTGTCACCACTCAGACAATATCGTGTCATAAGCGCTGAAACAGGAGGAGAAGTCGTCAAAATCGGAAGCATGGTTTCATGGTCGATGGTTGATGACTGCAACGTGGCCAAATCGAGGCAGATAGCATGATCCTCGTTCTCCACCTCTTTTCTTCTTTTTCATGCAGTCTGTTCGTCTTTTTCACATCAGCTTTGATTCAAACCTTTTTCTTTTATTATTGTTTTAGTATCTCCAGTCAATCTTTCTCCTCCTTTCTTGCCGTAGTGATGCAGACTTCACCACTCTCTCCACTTCACCTCCAGGTGTTTCCTTATATAGAAAAATGGTGTGGCTGTATGCAGATAATGTAAAGAATGGTCGAGTTGATTTAGCATGAGTCTGATTTACTAACATACACACAGCTGTAAGAACAAAACCAGCTGATGTGATATAAATCTGATGGTAATTTTGCCCGTAAACTGTTTTTTTTGTTCAGGGTGACGACATTCACACACATATTAGTAAATGAGGGACATTGTTCCAGAAGCCTTGTGGTTTGTTCAGGCGTTCTCATGGCAGACCGTTCAAACAAGCCATACTTGTTGAGTCTTTTTCTAATTGTGCTGTCATGAACTTTAACATTTAGCATGCCAACTGAAACTTGTAGAGTCTGAGATGTAGCCCTTGAGCTCCAAGAACTGCACAATCTGATCTTGGGGTGAATTTGCTGGGAAGATTGGCAACTCTCTCATATGTTTTCCATTTGTGAATAATCTTTCTCACTGCAGAACAATGGAACAATGGAATCTATAACCCTTCCCAGACTGATGTCTCAGACCAGCAAACTAAACTTCTGTTTTTATAGAGGCCCTCACACTTGCTGCTACATAAAACCTTAGAACTAAAAGAGGAAGTCCTTTCTTCTTCACATGAATGTGGCCGCTATTAATAAAGTGCTTTTCTAGTCTTAAGAACCACTCACAGGCCTTTACAGTAGATATTTTCATATATGGTACATTAAACCAGCACTTTCTTCTGTGCACTTAAGCACTTAATGGACCTTACATTTACACCTATGACCAACTATCTTTGAACTGTTGGAGCACCCGAAGAGAACGAGACTCCATCCAGACTAAACCATGTTGCCGTCAATCCCCTATTTTACTTTTTACCCCAACTGTCTGTGAATATTCATGTGCTATTTACACTTTAATATGTCTTGATTTGGAAATTTAAAGTGTTTAATTCTTGCGACTTCTCTGTAGCTCCCAGTGTGCGACTCTGCCATATGCCACTTTGATCTAATCCCAATTATTACCAGAACATCCTGAAGTGAACTAAATCATCCGGGATAAAAGGAGCTTCTACTCTAAATTACATCTTTCAAATGAGTTCAAGACCTTAAAACTTTCTCTGCATGCTAAAATTTGCAGGTAATAAATCTCATCCTTCATCCTGGGCTTTCAGTTTGAAGACACACTTTCTATGGTATTTGCGTCTGTAGGCCAATATGGTCAAATGCTTCTTAAAGACTTCACGGCTGCATAAAATCTCCATTACGGAGCCCCTTATTGACGGATTATACGGCCGTGATTATGAGCTGTGGTTTTACAGAATCGTTAAGATGAAAAGTAGACGGGGAGGGGAGAAAAGGCAGCACAGACAACCAATAAATCCAAAAGTCGTCCTTGCATTTCAAAACAAGAATCAATTTAATGAGCAAACAGCGAGCCGGGTTACTCAGCAGGCTTAGGAGGCGATTATTTTCAGGGTGGAAATGAGGATGGATTTGCGTGGTTTGAGGACAGTTTTGGCTAAAGAGGTGTTTAATGTGTTAATGTGACGCAGGACAAAGTTTGATGAATAACCTCATAATACCAACCATATTTATAATTGGTTTTTTTCCTCGATCCTATCATCATTTTACGACTTAAGATGCTTTTTGCAATGAACACACCCTGACTTATTGGGTGTTTGAGGGGGCCGTTTGATTTGTTTCTTACCTCAGGCAGCCAGTGGTGTTGCGAAGCAGCATTGAGGACTGGAACTTGACTTTGTGCTCGTCGCGGTGAGAAACGCTGCTCCAGCCTGAGTGGGGGATGATGACTGTGTTGGTCAACGTGGTCAGAGCATCACGAATGATGGTCATCTTCACCGCGTCGCACGAGGAGAGGTTCCATAGGACGCCTGCAGAGGATACATATACTAAAATAAGTCAAAACTATTATTAGTCATCCATCGCTGCCTATCCAGGTATAGGTTGTGGGGTCTCCTTCCAATTGGACAAACCACCTCACCTATGAGGCACCTATGAGGCATCCTGGTCAGATGCCAGAACCACCTCAACTGGCTCCGTTAAATGTCGTACTCAAACCTTGAGATACTGGAACTCCTCCACTTGTTGAAGGCAACTAATTCCCAGCCCAGAGTAGGCACTCCATTCTTTTCAAACACAAACCACTCCAGTGTGAGGTGGAGGATAAAGCTAAAAGAACCACATCGTCTGCAAAAAGCATAGATAAGATCAATAATTTGAACAAAAGATTTAAAATTTGGCTTCATCACTCCATCAGACCTGTTGCCACTGATTTTCAGTCCAGTTCTTGAGGAATTTTCATACCTCAGCCTGAGCCAAGAACAGCTTCTTCATAGCCTTGTAGACCTGCTCCTTCTTCTTTAACGTCACTGTACACCAGCTGAGAGATGCAAAGCTTTCTGTGAATATCTCCTTGGGAATCCCCTTGTTGGTACAAAAATACTATTTTATGTCAGTCAAACTGTGTTATCTTTGAAATTTTTCACAGATTTCATAGATTTCATAGACTAAAGAAATGGGAACAAGAGATGTGCTTTCGTGACAGGCTGCTAGTAACAAAGTGCCTCAAGATACAATTTAAAATCTTTGCTTAGTTGTCTGTTATGTGTAGATATAACACTGGTTCATTTCAGAGTTAGGTGCCTTTTTTATGCTTGAATGATTCATTCATAGGTCAAAGTTAAGTGGCTTACATTCTGAAAATGGTCAGGTACAAGAACTGGACTGAAAACGAGTGAAAAAAAATCAGCCAAAAATGTCCAAAAAGACCTTCACAAAGAGAACTATTGCTCAAGAGCACTTTAAAAATGACATGAAAGTTATTGCTGCTTGTAAGCAAAAAATTTTTATATAGTACACGAGATATAATTTGAATACAACTGCCAACCATGTCCAAGGCTTCACATAAAAATATCCTTGGCTTAATAAACAAAGTATAAAAGAGCAATAATGGAAAAAAGCTTTGAGTTCAGTAAAAACAAGTGTTTTATTTTTAAATATGCAGCTTTGTTCCTGAATTTTATGCAGTGTAATTTGTTTTGGGGTGTGGAAGATCAAATTTAAGCAGCTACCAAAGAACAAAGTGCACCTTTAATAATCCGAGTCTCAACCAGAGCTTTAAAAATAGAACATTTCTAAAGCATTTGAACAGACAGAAGAGTCTCCTCTGCGGTTTGTGGAGCGTGTCTAGCAGCTTCTTATCTGCTGCCTTCAAACAGTATGTGTGGTGTGGCTGCAGAGTCCTGTTTCCAAAGCACATTATCTTAGCATCTGTCCCGAGGACTGTGCCGAGATCTGCTCAGCGCTGTGCGTCGAGTGTTTAAGCCGCTGCCGCTCACACCTCCCACAGAACAGCCGATACACAGATTAAAGCACTGCCAGGCAGTCAGACGGCACCGCAGACCGACGCTCAGCCAGCAAGGCGGCCAGTCGGCCGGCCAACCAACCGGGGAGTCGACGGACCACGTTGGCAGGCGAACACCCACACACACCAGACTTTATCGTGTCAAGCTATTATTCTGAGCCTTTTTTTTGTCAATGTGGACCATAGTGTTAGCTTATTTCACCCATTCAGGAATAAAAAGGCACATCTGAGTTTAGAGACGTTTAGAACCAGTCCTTATCTGAACGACAGGATTTATGAGTCGGAGAAATCAAACCAGAATCCAGAAATACAGTTTAGAGATGGTCGGTTATACTCTCTTAAACCTCTGCACTTACTTTAAATGACTCCCTCTAGACAACAAATACAAATATTTATATGAAAATTAAAAGCTTGAAAACATATCGCTGATTAATGTTTTCGATAGTTAAATCCCGTTTTCTAGATTTTTCTCTGCTTTCATAAATAAGTAAAGGTACTCCGTGTAGTTTCTGAGCAGCAATAGGCAATAAGTACTAGGATAGGGTCACACACATTCCTACTGTTTTCATTTATGCTAATGTTAATAAATGACAACTGGTAATTTTAATACCATAAAACAACAGCAATGCTCCTACAAAGGCAGCTAAAAAGATTTTGGGGGGGCTTTATGTCATTATTATCCTTATTTCCTGTCATACATGCACTCTAATAGTGGTGGATGTTCATTTTAAATGTGGCCAAAGTTTCAGACAATGAGGGCACAGTATGAAACACTTCCTTTTCCAGTCTTTTGTTGTTGCTGTCCCAGTTTTTTTTGACAAGTGTTGCTCCCATCAAATTTATATGATATGATCTCAATTTATTCTGTCATCGCATACAATTAATTCATATAAGATCTTTACAAGATTAATAAAAGATGCCTTTTTTTACAAATAATGACTGAAGTCAGGTTTAGGCTATAGCGGTGCTTATATTCATGCCTGGCCTATGTTCTTATCATTGAAGGTACGCTACTTTCCAAGTAGGAGAAAAATAACCTTAACAAACAAAGAGCAACAATTTTCTTACATGTAACCCTCAAAAATATATTTGATTGCACATTTCTATGCACATATCAACATCATTCCACAATTTAACCCCAACACCAGAAATACAGCTTCATTTAAATACTTTTCTTTCTTTTTTGTCACACATGACAAAAATCTCTCAAATCATACTGAGAAAAACCCTTGAACACAGTTTGGGAGTCACTTTAGCTCTAAGCATTATTTGCATGATTAAAAAAAACACCAATCATTAAATTTAATTATGTGTCCCCTTAGAAACAGTGGCTCAGTGTGATCATCATAACCAGTCTTTTTGCAATATAACTATTGGATTTATTCTTTTAAAAGTCGATCCCCACATTTCCACACAAAAAGAAAAATGAAGTGAACAGTAAATTAGGTGTAGAGCATTAAAAAATTTTGTTTAATGACATCTACAAATTATTGTTTTCTCTGTTTACTTATGACTTATTATTACTTTAAACAGTGTCACCACTTTTTCAGAATTGAGGTTCGACGTAATCCCTATGAGTTTAGGCTTTAGGTTGCTTTAAACACTCAATTTTACAGTGTTTTTCTGCTCTTGGCTCTGTATCACATCAGTGAGAGGGGATAACCCTAATATGGTCGTCTCAGGCAGAGAAGCCCCACCCACCTGCTATTCAAACCTGTTTTTCACGAGAAACAGCCAATCAGGAGTAAGTTGGCTTAAAAGTGAAGAACCTGTAAATGAGCAGATAAGGTTGGCAAATCAAGGCTGTCGGGACGTACCGGTGACCAGTTCACGGACTTCATTGTCAGTAGTTTTCCGGAAGAGTCGGAGCAGGGCAGGCACGCCGCCGCAGTTCCTCAGCGTCACCTTGTTGTCGTCGGTGGCCTTGCCGTACACCAGGTTCCTCAGGGCCCCACAGGCACTCTTCTGAACCTCGGCCACCTTATGATCCAAGAGGTCCACCAGGTGCTGGATCCCTCCCAGGTGACAAACCTGCAAAAGAGGAGCCATTATGTTCAATAGCGTCTATTTAAACTGCAGTGCAGAGCTGTTGTCTCCCTCTTGTGGCAGTAACCCTATTTAGTTACGTTTGTTTCTCTGTTAGTTATAGTCCAGCGTCCACAGATTTCTAGATATCAATTTCAAATTTTATGCGATGGTAGATAGCAATAACAGCTCAAGACGATTTAATTTTGGTGAAAATCAGGTCAAGGTCACGCCAACTGTTAAAAATGAGCAAAAATAATTTTTTATGCAAGGTCTTCAAACTTCACAACAGTATACTAGGCCTTGGGTGAAAAGTATCTAGGTTCGCTAAGCATTTCACCTTGACCATCATTCTTAGCGCCCAAGGTCAAAGTTGACCTTGAAAAAAAAAATTTCAATAAACCATATTGAGTAATATATCATATGAAAGGGCATGAGGAGAGCTCTACAACACACTTTTTATTTTCTCAATATGACACACTATGATTTACTTTCCACCCACAGAGGACTGTCTCACCACAGACAGAAAGTCAAAAGCATTTAGCAACAATGGGCGAAATGACTGCTGGTGACACAAAGTTAAACTTTCGGTAAATGGTAAATGGTCTGGTGCTTACATATCGCCTTTATACTCAGCTTGAGCACTCAAAGTGCTTCCTACTACAAGCCCCATTCACCTAATCATACAAACATTGATAAAGTGCTTTTATCTATGCCAAAACACTTTATCTAACATTTACACAGACACTCTGATGGATTCATCTGAGGGACAAAGACGCAAAGATAGTGGAGCCGGGAGACTGATTCAACGACCTTTGTGACAGGTCGACACCTCGCTTTGCCACCTGAAACACAGCCACCCACGTTTCAGCTTCGAAGGGAGCAACTGAAGAGACTATCAATCAGAGTGAAGCATACCATTGACTGACATATAAGGTGTGTAGCAAATATTTTCGAGTGGACCATTCACCCTGGATGGTTCATTGACGACCAATCATCAGCTACAAAGTGATGACCAATACGATTGGGTACCTTTCATATTTGAACCAATACCGAACTGACAGAACAGGGACACGACTGGGAAGAGAAAGGTAAATAAACATGGAGACAAGGCTAACTTCCAAGGGAGACATCAAGGACAAGACACAGAGACAAAACAAGGAGACAAAAGGAAGCTAACAATATCAAACAAGAACCACAAACCAGAAACAACCTCAGAGACACTCAGAAGAACTAAACTCGAGACTAAGCGGTACACAGCTTGAACTTAATCTCTACATGCAAAAGAAGAATTATGAGTCCATAAGAAAACTTGAATTTGGACTTTGACACTTTAGCCTTTGTATGGACATATCTTTGAAAAGGTAATTAAAAAAACAAGATCGTGAACTAAATAATAATCTACCTAAAAAGCACATTTAAACAACTCATCTGCAAACTCTCTTCCCAGAAATCACCCAGTTCTTGTAAAATTGTCTCAAAGGTTGTGATAAAAAGTACTACACGCCAGAAGATAAAATATGCATATCTGATTTTGGAGGGAACCGTTCCTTCAAGGTGGAAGCAAACGGAGTAGAAACACTGGTTTTCAGGCTTGTAATAAGTCACTCTTCATCAGTTTGTGCTTTCTGATCAGCTGCTGCTGGCTGAAGACAGAAAGCTGAATAATCACAGAGCTTTCCCCTCCTCAGCTTCATATTAAAGAAAAGAAATTCAATCAGAAGGCAGAAATGGGAAATAAAAGCGTTTTCCGTGCCTCCTGGATGAGTTTTAGATTTATGTCTTACATACATAACGGGATAACTGTCACGGTTGTGCATTAGTTTCAGACTTTAACTGTTTACATACGCACAAGGTCACCGTTAGTGTGGCATGTGCTCACAGGAGGAGAGATTAAAAACACACATAAAAGACGGATGCATCAGTCATTAAATGAATTCAAAGGAATCGAACAACTGTCAATATGAATGAGCAGCAGTTTTAGATCTATTTGGTTACCATCCATGCAGTTTCTTTGGACCTGTGCAAATGTTTGAAGGCGTTTTTGATGGTTTAACTGGTTACAATTAACCCTTTCGTGACTATATTGCCCAGCCTGGATTTAACTAAGCAAATACAGATGACAGTCAAACTGTAGAAACTGAGTCTTTGAAAATTAAAGAACAATAAGAAAAACAACTTTTAAAGCACATTATCAACATTTAGAGTTTTAAGACGTGTCTTTAAAAAAAAAAACATTTTAAAGACAAAAGCACTAATTTTATGTGCCGATGATTTGCTGAAATAGTTTGGAAGGGAACCAGGACACAAAGCTGCAGAAGCTTCTCTGTGCTGTGTTCAGAACTTTCTTTTGTCATCTCGAAATAAACCCCGTCTCAGGAGAGCTGCAGGCGCTCCCCGCTTCTCTCCGACTCCACGTTCAAACCATCATTGAAAACATTTGTTTCTGGCTAAATGAGCAGGCGTGTGTCCAGGCTGCTCCAAAGGCTAATTAAAAGCTCATCACCAAACAAACCCAATGGCACTTAAATGGCTCTCACGCGGAGCCGCGGCGTCCTGTTGGCGTCATTTAACGCACGGGAAGCCGAGCAAAGAGAGAGAGAGAGCGCACATCGGAGTGCTGGCACATTTGGCACCGACGTCACTTAAAGTTTTGTTGGAGCAGATGGCGCTTTGGCTCCAAATTTGGCAGCAAGCATCAAAAAAAAGAAAGAAAAAAAAGGAAGAAATAAAACAAGATTTTGATTCCTGTAAGCTGAGAATACACTCAGAGACGACGCAGGGATACAAAAGGAGAAACGGGAGTCAGAGCAAAAGAGCCACTGAAGGTGTACTCAGATGGTTCAGACTAAGAGAAATCCTGAAATATTTGAAGTATCAAAAAAGACTAAAAATATCAAAACATTTTAATTTGCTTAATTTTCATGTTTATTTCTTATTTATTGTTATTTATTTATTCAAAGATCTGTGTGCCGTTTTAGGAATTTGTCTTGATTTGTGTTGATGTCTGATTGCCTGATCAAGGGTGATTATCTCCTGTGGGAGACGCAGTTATCTTACATCTGATGCTCATTTCTCTGTATATACACATCGCTCAAAAAACTATATGAACGATTTGAAAACACATCAGATCTGAATGGGAAAAAACCATGCTGGATATATATATAGTGGTATGGGCTGGGTAATGTGTCAGGAGCAAAAGGATGCCTCATCGTTTGATGGGTGTATTTAAAGATACCTTGAAAATCAAAGTTAAAAAAAAATGTTGTTTTGACGAAATTTCATGGCACCAGTTCAAAATGGTACTCAGTAGTTTGTATGCACGCCTGACCACATGGATGGTGTCTTGGGGGTTCTTCTCCCAGACCTGGAAGCAGGGCACCACTGACCTCATGGACAGTCTGAGGGGACTGGATGAACCAAAAATTAAGAGATGTTCTTTTGGATTTAGGTCAGGTGAGTGTAACGGCCAGTTTCTTCATCCTACAGGAACTGCCTGCAAACCCTTATGTGGTATGAGGCCGGGCTTTGTCATGCACCAGGAGGAACCCAAAACCCATTGCACCAGCACAGGGTCTGACAGTCAGTCTAAGGACTTCATCCCAATACCTAATAGCAATCAGGGTGCCGTTGCCTAGTCTGTAGAGGTCTGTGAGTCCCTCCATGGATATACCTCCCCAGACCATCACTGACCCACCACCAAACCGGTCATGCTGAATGATGTTACAGGCAGCATAACGTTCTTCACGGGTTCTCCAGACCCTTTCACATCTGTCACATGTCCTCCGTGTGAACTTGTTCTCATCAGTGAAAAGCACAAGTCACCAATAGTGAACCTACCAATTCTGGCATTCTATGGTAAATGCCAATCGGGCTCCATGGTACCGAGCAGTGAGCACAGAGCCCATAAGAGGATGTAAGACCTTCAGGCCACCGTCATGAAGTCTGTTTCTGATTGTTTGGCATTCTCATCAGCTGCCTGCTGCAGGTTGTTTTATATCTCTGGCAGTGCTCATCCTGTTCATCCTTGGACAGAGGAGGAGATGCTGGTCCTGCTGATGCGTTGAGGGCCTTCTACGGCCCTGTCCCGCTCTCATGGAGTAACTGCCTGTCTCCTGGAATCTCCTCCATGCTCTTGTGATGGAAGACACAGCATTGCCAGGTGGCAATGCCACAACTCCACCAGGATGTTGGCCTACCTGTGCAACCTTTGTAGGGTCCAGGTATCGCCTCATGCTACCAACAGTGACACTGACTCTGGTAAATGCAAAACTAGTGAAAAAATGAATAAACAAACAAACAAAAAACCACATAAAAGATAAGGAGGGAAAAACCATTCAACCGTTCGTTGTGGGGAGTATCTCATGAACCAGAATGGATCTAGCCTATTCTCTGAAGCCTGTTAGCATATTTATTACTATACTGGTTTTAACCCACATCCGTACTTCTCTGCACAGTGATTCTTTTACAATAACTGAGATCAGCAACAGACTGATCTGACTGAGGTTGAGAGTTTATAAATATGTGAAAATGACACGACTGACACATTTTACAACATCATGAAGCAGAAGTTCTAAATGAATGATGCAGAGAAGGGCCGTCAGGTTAGGCAGGATCCTTTCACTCTTCCACTCAACAGAGTGTCTGTTCCTCTCTATCAGCCCGTCACAGCAGCTGCACCATTACCTGCAAAGAAAGCAAACTGTGCACTTCATAACTGCGGGATTTTGAACAGATGTCTCCTGATCCTCAGAATCCCCCCCCCCCCCCCCCCCCCCCCCCCCCCCCCCCCCCCCCCCCCCCCCCCCCCCCCGC
>VUQG01035511.1:0-16123 GCA_015106755.1 Etia nguti
GGACATGTGCAGACGAGCCCACAGACCTAGAAACATGAGGCGTCTTCAGGTGTTGCTTCTGGGGCTCCTGCTCCTCCATCAGGGCTGCTGCTTTGAGTTTGTGATAGACGGGGAATGGGAGGATGAGATGGTGAGTTGGGAAGAGTTAAAATGGTGAAAAAAAACATATATATGCTTAAGTAAAACTGTGTTGGTAGTCTTGGCCTCATATTGAAGACACGATTTTTTACACCTGTATTTTTAAGTGAGTTTTATGCTTTTAATGGGTGTTACAAGAGAGCCACTTGTGTTCCATGTAACAGCCAGTCTGCATAAAATATGTACGATTAAATCTAAATGACTGTCTTGAAGTTTGACCTGCAAAATGATGTACAAACATGTCCAAATAAAACAAATTACAAGCAGCTATTCCCTGAAACTCATGCTTATTGTTACATTATCAAGAAAAATTCTTACATGTTTATGTTTATTGTGGCTAAAATGAAAAAAAAAAAAAGAACTACAGGCAAATCAGAGTTTTTTGACCCCTGAAATCAGTCTAAATCAGATTAAATGACCAGAAAACATTTCTAAAGATGTTTTATTTACTTTCATTTTCTTTGTTCTGCCAGTCACATACACAGGATCATCGGGAGAGACATAAGGTGAGAGCATCTTTTCAAAAATCAGACTTTTATTTTACCTGTACACTGAATAAAGAGTCTTGAAATGTGGATTTGTTTTTCTGATTGATGTCGCAACGCTTGTATTCGGCAATCCACGGAATTCATATATTGATTCTGCAAAAATAAACAAAACCTCAGCAAACAAAGCCACTCTGATTCAGTTTTAAATTCTACATCTGCTCAAATTTAATTACAGTTAGTGATGCATAATCTCGCCTCGGAGAGCACATCAATATACTCTGATCACTTCTGTGTGTATTTCAGAGAGCAATATTGACCAGTGAGGAGCAGGAAGACTTTGAGGTATGACCCTTCGCTTGTTGTTCAAGCAGTCTCTACTGTGACAGAGTTTAACCTTATCTGATAATCAATACGCTGCTGTTTAAAGAGATCCTCGTGACTGACAGGTTATTGACTTTGTTCAGTGTAAATCCTGCTCTGCTTCCCTTTTCTGTCCCTGTTTCTCTGCCTTAGAAGCCAAATTAGCAGAAAAGTTTTGTGAAGTCTGACACATGATTGTTGTTTCATCTGGATTTTCTTTCTCCTTCTATCTTAAACAGCGGCAAAATACTTTAATAGGCAATAAATTATGTTAATGTCTCTCTACATTGGCGTTCCCAGGATTTGTGAGGGCATGGGGGCCGGGGTTTGAGAGGGGGACAATAACTAGTCATGTGGGCCCATGGGAAATCATATATTACATCAGAAAAAAATGCATCATGAAAAACTAGCTTAATTTAATACCATCCGAGCCATTATCTAGTATTTAGGAGTTTTCAGACCCTGTAGATAATTAAAATTGTAATACTGCAGTACTTTCAAAATAATATGCATTATATTAATGAATGATGTAGCTATGTACAATAATCACAGTAATGTTGAAAGGGGCTTGTTAAGTTATCATATATATATATATATATATATATGATGGAAGACTGGGGGGGGATCATGCAATCATGTTTTTAGGGTGCAGGCACCCCATGGTATTGCTTTAGATACTCCCCTGCCTTTGAGCAAGTTATTTAAAAATAGACAAAAAGCATTAAGATCAAATCCAATGGACATTTAGGAAATATTTCATACCATTCTGTCTTAAAGTAGACACTTAGGGATCAAATTTTACCCAAATATCTTTTATTAATAAAGAGAACTTGATTAAAGACACTGTACATGATCTATGTTGCTACAGAATGCATTGAGTTTGTGGTTTAGAGTATATAATATCAGAGAAAGACGTCTTATGAAAACTTGAATGTAGGAAGACTTGGTGAACAAAAGGAAACAAAGTTAAAAATTAAGTTTTATCCTCATCAGAAAAGCTAAACATCTCTATGAAATGTCCCGGAAATTTAAAAATCTCGTTCAGATAATCCTTCATTGTCTGCACAGGCCGTCCGTGGAGATGACATCACTGTCAGGAGCTACAAAGTGGAAAGCCGCATCACGTCACGCTTTTCCCACACCGTCGTCAGGAGCTCTGTGGTTAATTCGGGCGTCAATCCCCAGAGCATCGCCTTCAACGTCCAGATCCCAAAACGAGCTTTCATCACCAACTTCACCATGTGAGCCCAGATTCACTCAATGTAAACAATCCAATGAAAGGGGCAGATATAAATGAACCTTTTATTCCCTGCAGGAATGTGAATGGGATAACGTTTGTGGGCTCAGTGAAGGAGAAGACAGTGGCCAGGAACCTGTACGCTCAAGCCAGAGCGAGAAATAAGGCAGCCGGCATCATCAGGTGCACGAGCAGAACAGCCTCTCGGTTTCAACTCCTTTGTGCAGCTTGTCACTTAAACTCTTTTGTTTTTTCTGCTTCACAGGACTAATTCCCAGGACATGGAGACCTTTAAAACAGAGGTCCACGTGCCCTCGGGCAGCAATATTGAATTTGAGCTGCACTACCAGGAGATGATGCACAGGAAGCTGAATCTCTACGAGCATACGCTGCACTTGCAGCCTGGGAGGCTGGTGCCACAGCTTCAGGTGAGAAGGTCACAAATAATGTGGACGTGTACTTCATCTGGCAATCATTTCTAACGCAGTGACATTTCAGGTGGACGTGTACATCTTTGAGCCAAAAGGAATTGCGACAGTAAAGGCATCAAACACCTTTGGAGAGCAGTTTGCAGATCTAATTAAAGTAACGTCCACTAAAGACAAGGTAATGGTAGAAAACTTTTTTTTTTTTTACAGTTTCTTACTGTAAAAACCACAAAAGTGCCATTCTGTGTAAAATATAAACCTTAACAATATAATAAGATTAGCTGTTTGGTAGTTATTATTACATTATTTTGTGTTCCTATTGTAATTATCAGTTTCTTAGTATCTTAACTTCTTTCTCTTTTTTAAATTTAAATAAACAGGCATTAGATCTAAGTAACCCATGAGTACAGTGTCATATAGCAGAAAACGTTTGTGTATTTGTTTTACTTTTAATATATTAATTTATTTTTGATCTCATGACAAACCTTAATGGAACTGTTTTTTGTTAGATAGCTATCAAATTTATCCTGAAAATTTTTTTTTTTGATAAATGTGATCTGGCAAAAAAAAAAAGAAAAAAAGGAATTTTTCTTTTCTCACTTGTTTCAAATGAAGAACTAAAAAAAAAACACACAACTTAAATAAAAAATAATCTGGAGGGACTATATATACAAACCTTCCTCCACCCTCACCTACTAAGTCATAAACACAGAAAAAAATATTTTTCCCTTTTTTTCTTTTTGTCCTCAGGCTCATATTGTCTTCAAGCCCACCGTACAGCAACAGAGGAAGTGTGAAAACTGCACAGAAAGCGCTGTAGAGGGCGTCATTACTGTTTTATATGATGTGAACAGAGACAGCAATGCTGGGGAACTGCAGGTATCCCACACTGAACCTACAAGTATCATTTAAACTATGATTTTATTGATCCAGCCGTTTAGAAATGACAATTTCTCCATATTCCCGCAGGTCTCAGACGGCCACTTTGTTTACTTCTTTGCTCCGTCCAACCTCTCCCCTCTTCCAAAAAACATTGTGTTCGTCATTGATGTCAGCGGGTCCATGTGGGGGGTCAAAATGAAGCAAGTAAGTGATAGTTGTTTACTCTTCGGTCAACACTTTGGCTCCTCCTGCTCCAGCTTCATACCTCTTCCATCTTTTGTAAAACACTGCAGCCCAGTGGCGGTTTTTCAGAATACATTTAAACCCAAGCTTCTCTCACAGACGGTGCAGGCCATGAAAGCTATTTTGGATGACCTGACCATTGATGACTACTTCAGCATCATAGACTTTAACCATAATGTGCGCTGCTGGAGTGAGGAGCTGGTACCTGGCTCCTCCATTCAGACTGCAGATGCCAAGAGATACATTGAGAACATTAAACCCAATGGGGGTATGACACAATAAATATTATCCTATTATCAAAAGAACTGCTCGAATTACCATTTCCATGTTAATGTTTGCATTTTACTGACTGCAGGCACGAACATCAACGAGGCCCTATTGAAAGCTGTTCAGATGTTGGTGAGAGGGTCCAATCACAGGGTCATTGACCCTCGCTCCGTCTCCATGATCATTCTTGTGTCTGATGGAGACCCCACTGTTGGTAAGACTGCCTGATTCAGCTAATTCTCGTTAGCCATCTTGGACTTTTGTAGCCAGAAATGACCACACTTGGACAAAAGAATGGCTCACTTTCAGCTAACACTAGCAAGATGATTTAGCAAGCTATTAGTGCTAATAAGATTATTTAAAAAGCATACCCCAAATTTGAAGGACAGACTTCTAGGATGATCTGTTGGTACAGTTAGCCACACAACAAACCATTTTACTGCACAGCAGCAGCAAAAAACAGTTAGAAGGCTCAGGTTAGTTGAGGTGAAACTTTGCAGGCAGCTAGTAGCCTGTGCTGACTCCCAGTTGTCACTCAAAGAGGTCATGCCACAAATTGAGCCACCCCCAAATGGCTATTTAAAGAACTGCAGTTTTTGCAAATTCTGCATTGGCTTTATTTTTCAGCCCTTAATGTGACCAAAGACATATAAACTAGTCAGCGCTACTGCAGACAAGTTTGCATTTTCTCATTCAATATATGATATGTGGTTAAGAAGGAGTCATAGAAATACTGGTATAGTCTTTTAATACCAGGATTTTAGCCGTTGGTGATTCTAAAGCCTTTAATGTGGAGTAGAAGAAGTAGTTTTACATGGAAACAGCTGATCCAACTTTTCTGCAGGTGAGATCAAGCTCAGTGCCATCCAGAAGAATGTAAAGCGAGTGATGAGGGAGGAGTTTTCGCTCTTCTCACTCGGCATCGGCTTCGACGTAGACTATGATTTCCTGGAACGTATCGCCATGGAGAACAGGGGCATGGCTCAGAGGATCTACGCCAACCACGACGCAGCAGAGCAGCTACGGGTACGGCAAGGAAACACACAAAAAAAAGTCCAACTCTGCATCACTTACGTTTTTCCTCCTAATTTCCAATTTCCTAAAGTCCAAAACATTCCTTTACTTCAAGCATCTAATCTTTAGGCATCATACTCCCACTCACTGGGACTCAGTTTGTTAATGGAAAGGTGTGCCAATAATAGTACAAATAAAGAACAGATTTTTCCTGTAAGATAAAATCTACCTTTTTTGTTGGATGCATAAAATGATGGCCCGTTTAACCATCAAAACTATAACCTCTTCTTCTTCTCTCCACAGGCGTTTTACAGCCAGGTTTCCTCTCCCCTGTTGAGGAAAATCACTGTTCAATTCCAAGCGGACTCAGTTGCAGAAGTCACCCAGAATCACTTTGATAAATTTTTCAGCGGCTCCGAGCTGGTGGTGGCTGGGAAGGTGCTGCCGTCTGAGAGCAACACGCTGACCAGCTTCACCATGGGATCTGCTGTGAGTGCAACACACCCAGTCACACACCTAACATGCTCACATCCCCATTCAGTAATCCATAAATATGTAAATCAGAAATCTAAAGGGCTCTGTGGTTACATTTTTTTTCATGCAAACTCTAAAAAATAGCCCGAGTAGTAGGGAACATGAAGGAATGAAGCCTTACTACCAGTACCCCGTGGTACATTTCGTCCTGCAGGCGCGCCTGGACATCACTTTGGAGACGGACGCCGACACCACAGAGCTGGACGCAGAGCTGGCCAAGCAGCAGCACTCCTTCACTGGCTTTGCCCGCCAGATGTGGGCTTACCTTACCATTAAACAGCTGATTGGTGAAAGGTGACGGCTGATGACCAGTAGCTTCATTTCTTTATACATAGGAGACATGTATGGTTGATCATTATTGCAAAATCTAATCTTAACATGGAAATATCATTTGGAATATAACACCAAGTAATGTCAGTGGACCTCTAATACAAGCAGAGTCAAACCCCTGAAAGAAAACATGATTTATATATAAATATCCTCAAAGAAAACAGCAATTTTGTGGAATTGTCAGTATTTACAGCTGAAATGTGGCTCCCCTCCAGGTCTCTGGCTACAACAGCTGCCAAAAAGAGGAAGATCACCCAGCGGATCATGACTCTGGCTGTGGAACATCAGTTTGTCACTCCGTTCACCGCTCTGCTAGTGGAGAGCGGGGACGCCACAGAGAGGTTGCTGGCTGACTCTCCAAAGGACCCCAAACATGGCTGCTGCTCAGGTGCATGGCAAACGGCAGCATGATTGTTTGACACTAAACAAAACAGATGCTACACGGCTGAGGAAGATGAGGAAGGGAAAGGATCCTAAAGAATTTAAAGCACATAAAGAATAAAGGGGCACAAAATGGGATCATACATGTATGAATGAAATGCTGTACATGCAAAATATAATGTTTTATTCTCTCACATGTTTACAGGAGGAGGATCAAGTGGTCCGCCTCCTGTGAAAGTTCTTTACCAGCCTCCACCTTGGGTCCAAATCCCAACCCCAGCACCCACCCTGGTTGAGGTTTTGGAGGGTCCAAAGGAGTACACTCTGCCGCCACAGGTTAATCTAGGTAATACAGGCTGTGCACACACTTACTGAGCATTATGCGTACCTTTCCTGCTGCAGTGTTCCCTGTGAACACGACTCAGTGAGTAACCAACTCAGTGCATCTCTTCCAGTGGATAATGACCCTCACTTCATCATCCACCTGCCCAGAAGTAACATGGACATCTGCTTCAACATCGACTCCAAACCCAGTCATATTCTTAACCTGCTGTCTGACAGTGGAACAGGTAGTAAATGTTCAAAGAAATATGTTTTAGTGTTTTGTTTTTCATGACTATATCTACAGTTTACTACTGTAAACAACCATGATGACGTTTCTAAGTAATTTGCAGATCATAAGCTGTATAGAAAAGATTGAAGTAGCCAAAATGATATTGCTGGTTGGTTAGACTTCCATTTTTATGCCGAAGTGTAGCATTTTAACGGTCACCGTCTTGGTTTTCTGAAACTAGACAACACAAGTGAGGACCCAGAGGACACTGACTGCTGTCTAGTAGCAATTATAATTAACAAACAACAAAATACTGCAATAGGCTAAATAAGATAAATCCCTAGACTCATTAGGAAAATGCTTATTGAGGAATTAAAAGGAAGAGGAAAGGTAATTTTGTCATAGGCTTCCTCCCAATCTGATAAAGTTTTGTAGAAAAAAAATGAATAAAGCACTCCATCTTTTATGTACAGTTTATGTTGCAGACCTGAAGTGAATTTTAATTAATTCAATCTTTATTCATTTCAATTCCAAATTTAATTGAATGTTGTGTGACACAATAGTTCATATATTAACCTCCCTCTCCTGTCCTTAAGGTGTAACTGTGAATGGTCAGTTAATTGGCACTAAGAAAGCAAACAAACACAAACTCAGCACCTACTTTGGCACCATCGGTGTCTACTACCAACCGGATGGCATCAGTGTGATTGTCAGCACTGATGGGATCACCATGACTGATGGCAGAAACAACCACTCCTTCACCTGGGGGTCTACAGCTGAAATAAGACAGGATGGGTAGCTGACTTACCTTTAATCACAGTTTCTACCTTGCTGTCGGGTCCTTTTGGCTAAAGTTGTTTTGTTTCTGTTTCAGGATAAGGATTTCCATTGTAAAGAACTCTAATGTCATCATCACAATAAATAATAGTACCCAGGTGATGGTGTTGCTTCACCGTGTGTGGAAGAAACACCCTGTTAATGTTGACTTTCTTGGGATTTACATTCCCAATGACAACCGGTATTCACCTCTAGTCCACGGACTCATAGGTAGGTCTAGGTGGTGTGAAACACACAGCATCCTCACAGTAATCAAACATTAATGTTGTCAAAATTGTTACGTTTAATAGAGAAGTAAAGCATGGCAGTGTTATAAGATACTAATCAAGGAGCTAGCAATGGCCTAGAAGTAAGACAATAAAAACAGCATGGGGCCCAGGATCGAACCTTGAGGAACCCCACGCAAAAGTGGAAAAGAGGAAGATGTAATTACTGATATAAATATTGAAGTGTTTGTCAGACAATACAAAGTACAAAGAAGACCACTGAAGTTCAGTAAGCACAATTAAGACTGCTCAATTAAAAATCAGAGTCATGATTCTTTCGGTCAACAGTGACATCCCAGTTATTTAACTACTTTTAAAACATCATTCTTTTGTTTGTTCAAAGTTGTATTTGTGGTTGTTAGACTCAAACCAGGCATTTTTTTCTAGTATTCAATCGTGGTGAGCTTGTATAAATTATAGCTTTAGTAACATGTACTTAGCTGACAGGAGTTTTACCCATTGTCTTTTTCTCCTGCTGTGGTCTATCTGCTTCAAGATTCAAGATGCTTCTCTGCACACATTGGTTGTAACAAATGGTTATTTGACTTATCATTGCCTTTCTAGCTCGAAGCAGTCTGGCCATTCTCCTCTAACTCAATGAATTTTTCTCCCAGAGAACTGGGTGACCATTCTCTGTAAAGCCTAGAAATAGCTGTCTGGGAAAATCCCATCAGATTAGCAGTTTCTGAAATATATAGACCAACCCATCTGGCACCAACCGCAAAACTTAATCACATAAGGCCACACTCTTGGCCTTACGAGATGCAATAGTGCAAATGCATCTGAAGCAGAATTTTTCTTGCTCTCATATTGTCTTTTTGTGTTAATTCAGCTCATGTTTGAACTTACAATATACTAAATGTCAAAGATAGATTTTAAGCTAAAAACATGGTCCCACAGGACAGTTTTCTAATGAGCCTGAGGTCAGCTTATACGACATCCACAAAGGAGCTGACCCTCTAAAGAAGGAGGCCACTATGGAAGTGAAGGGCAACAAGCTGTTTGTCACCAGGTATGTCTTGAGCCACAAAAAAAACAAAGACAAAAACAAAAACAACAACAACAGCAACAAAAAAAACAATGTTAATAAGCAACCTTCTTGTTAAAACTGTACATTCTTGTTTTTTGTGTGCGTCAGGGGCTGGCAGAAGGACTACAGGCGTGATAAGAAACGCGGCTCCAACGTCTATTGCTGGTTCATTCACAACAGTGGGAAGGGCTTCATTGATGGCCACTACTCACAATACATTGTTCCAAATCTAAGCAGCTTCCTCCACATGCCCTGAGAAGCCAGATCCACATTCAAGTACCCTGTCCTGCTATTAATCCCCAGGGGTCAGTAGAGAAAATTAGAACCATTTAAAAAGGAGTCAGATGAGTGACGGGGAATGCAATATGTGTCTTTTTTTCCATTGATGTGCAACTAAATTTATTAATCTTATTTTCCACAGGACACCAGAAATAACTTTTGTCAAATTTATTTTGAGAAAATATACATCTGAAATGTCAAAACTGACTCGAATACTAAATAAAAACAAACAAAAACAAACTGCTCAAAGTTCTTCTGGTTTTTTTAAGCAGGTGAATTATGGGACATACACAAGAGAATCCCGGGGAATTAACTCTGACACAGTAGAGTCCTTCAGCTAAAAATCTACCTGAGGTTTAAACAGGAAGTATGCTTATTCAGGCCAGTTTTGAGAAATCCTCATAGGCGATGTCCACTCTCTTTCCTTTCTGAGGACCCTGAGGATGAAGAAGAAAAGACATTTGAATGGCTACAGCAGAACAGAAAAGAACTTGGACAATACCTAAAACAAACCCAAAATATTAATCCTGAAAATAGGGAGCAATAATTTGGTCATAGTCGGGCCTATTACAGCCTGACTAAATATGTTTTTCTTTCAATATATAATTAATACTGTCAAATTAGATTATTCATAAACTGTTTGACACATTGGGAGGCCTTACATTATTTAGCTGATTGGTTTTTTTTTAGATTACAAATGTTACAGTTAATTCAAATTTATTTCTTGTTAGAAAAGATAGAAGACAATAAAGAAGGAATTAATAACAAAGCCATACATCACATGAGATAATAAATCTTTAACATCTCCAAGTGTCAAATGTTTCTTAAGTCTGGGGTATATCTAGGTTTGAGCATATGAATTGTAGTTACTAGATTGAAGTAGTTTGGAACAACAGCAGTGCTACAGCTGAAAGTCAATCCAACTGTGTGATACAGAGAAAAGTAATGACAATGAAGTTTGTCATCAGTGATAAAGCATAATGCACTCTGAAATACAGGGTTCTGATTAAGTGTTGATGGGGTAGTGTGCCAAAACAGAATGTCTACATAGTCAAGGACAGAGATAAAGACTAACTGCACAAAATTTTTTATAGAATATGAAAACTTAATGTATGGTTAGTGCACTGGTTGTTTCATGTGCCAACTGAAATAAATAAAGTAACAAAACCCATTAGAGTGATGTTAAACGTTTTAATATCAGGTAAGTTTGAATTAAAAGAGTGTTAGCTGGAAGTTATCAAAGGCAGACGTAACGTGGTGGAGCCTTAGACGTTTTAAATTCGGCAAAGAGATTGATATTTTACTATTATTCCCTCCATAAGCTTCAACTGGTTCAAAACTCCGCTACCCCCATTATTACCAGAACCCCCTCCTAGCAGCATATCACCCCTGTTCTTCAGGAACTTCACTGGCTCCCTGTGAAATTCCGAAAATATACAAGCTTCTTCTGCTCACCTTCAAGGCCCTTGATAATCTTGCTCCTCCTGTTGGTCAGAAAGGTAAGGAGGAGCAAGCACTACCTCTTCTGCCCGCTCACTTCAATCTTCTTCTATCCAACCTGTTGTGCCTTCTTTCCGCCTCAGCACCATTGCTGTGGAACTCTCTACCCCCAGATATAAGAAACATTGGTTCTCTCCCCCAGTTTAAATCTCAACTCAAAACCTTTCTGTTCAAATCTGCATATTCACTGTGAACCTGTTGTTTGCTTATTTTATCTTGTGTTTTTTGTTTTTATTGTTCTTCGTTTTGTCATTGTTCTATTATGTGTTTTATTCTATTGTTAAGTATCCTTGGGTTTCTTGAAAAGCACTTTTAAATAAAATGTATTATTATTATTATTAAAAATATTTATTTATA
The DNA here is from genome assembly GCA_015106755.1 of Etia nguti. NCBI lineage: Eukaryota > Metazoa > Chordata > Actinopteri > Cichliformes > Cichlidae > Etia > Etia nguti. The sequence continues at coordinate 11,125 of VUQG01035511.1, forward strand.
ATGAATAGTAATAACTCAAGAACAGAACCCTGTGGAACCCCATTTTTAATGGTTTAAACACTGTTTACTTCAGTACCATCAGAAATTATTGCTTATTAAGAGAATTCTGCATTAAAAATTAATTATTTAAGCAATTTGTTATGCACAAAAGCTCTTTTCAGCTTCATAAACATAAGGACTCATTGTTTATGGAATATCATTGGAATCTGTATTATTGATTGAAGAAGCAAAGCAATGTGAAGACTTTTGACTACAGAAGTACATGAATTTTTACAGACAATAAAACTATGTTTTAACATCACAGGGACTTCCTTTAGAGAATTAAAAGCTGAAAGGTCGAAATACTTACAGAGTCAAGAGTGAGTGTAGCGCTGAAATGTTTTTCATCAATGCCCTCTAGTAGGGCCTCCATATCGCTGTAAGGACCGTTCAGGATCAAAACTCGTTTACCTACAGCAAGTTTGAGAACAGGTTTACTACCAGAAAAATTACACATGTCAAGAACTTTTTTTTCTGTGATTTATAGAGCTTTGGTTTGGTTTACCTGGGGCAGGTATAACTGTCTCTAAGTGATTCTGGTCCAGTTTCAGTTTGTCTCCAGAGTCGATCATTTTTACCACTGCAGTGTATTTGTCTCGTACCTCCTATGAATGAAAAGGATCTGCAGATGTAAGCACCACAGGCCTTTAAAGTTTTCACACTGCAACAAAAATTTAAATCTAAAGAAAATACATTACCGCGATGACAGCCTTCTTCTTGTGGTATTTCTCCCCCAGTCTTTTGGTGATTACTTTTACTATGATATTGGGTTGCAGCCAGTAATCAGTTCTGACCGGCTGCTGTTGTTGCTGCTTCTTCTTCTCCATCTGTGCAGAAAAGAATCACATACCTGATCAATGAACCTGGCCGCAGTTAACCAAAGACAATGCAAGCACAATAAGAATCACAACCTCTATGATTTCCTCCAAAGCTGATTTCTTCTTCTTCTCCCCTCCTCTGGAGTCTGAGCTGGAGTCTTTCCTTTTTACTGAGGTCAAAGACGAAGATGATGCTGCTTTAAGCGCACTAGCACCCAGAACAGAACTAAAGGAGGACAGGAGCACTCAGAGGCTGAAAGGCTGAAGTATTTTACATTAATGTATTTTACACAGAGACCTCTGTACCTTGATTTGGAGGGGCCGGCGACAGAAGAACAGGCACCCAAGTTGAAAGCAACTGCAAGACAGAAAAACGTAAGGGTGAGGGGAAAAAAAAACTTTCTAGCAAATGTATTAAGAAAATAAGAAAAAACACAAACCTTTTTCTTCCTCACTCTCACGTTTCAGCTCTGTGTAGACTGGAGCTTCCTGTAGAATAAAACCACCTTCATTATAAAGAGCTGAACCAGCAAGTACAGTATGAGGCTCGGGTCTGCCCTGTTGGTACTCACATCGGTGTCCTTGCCTTCGCGGCCTTTGCGGACCTGCTCCTCGATCATCCTGGCGCTCCTCTCCTCGTCGTCAAGCTCCTGTTTCTTCTTCCTCGCCTGCTCCTCTTGGCGGCGGATGGTCTCTGGGTCGCGGTCGATGTACTGAATGTACCAGCCTTTGGGGGTCTCGTCAACTTTGCAAAAACCTGGTGATGATTTCAAACAAGGTTAAAGTACCCCTATATTCCTTTGCATTAACTGCAAAAAAGTTACATCTAGATGACAGACCTGTCAATTTAGCAGTCAGTGATTTTTAATGCCTCATCAATGTACGTATATATAATGGACATCAATTTCCAATTCAATTCAATTGTGTATTTATATAGCACCAAATCACAAAAACAGTTGTCTCAAGGCGCTTTATATTGTAAGGTAAAGACCCTACAATAATACAAAGAAAAGAGTTTTTCAGGTTTTTCACTCCTTAAAAATTCTCAATTTTTATTGCCCAGGCTGTGGAAGCAGGTGGTTTGATGAAAGGTAAAAATACAGACTCCAAGTGAAAACTACTCATTACTGATTTCACCTAGTTTTCACCACAGCTGAATCTTCTTCTTCTCCCTTTAAGGGTCGCCACAGCAGATCATCTACCTCCATCACACCTTATCCCTAGCATCTTCCTCTGCGTGTCTTCCTTTATTAATTTTTTTCCTCTTGCCTGTCAGCTCCATCTCTAACATCCTTTGTCCAGTACATCCACTGTCCCTCCTGTGCACATGTCCAAACCATCCCAGCATTGCCTGTCTAACTTTGCCCCCAAACTGCTTAACCTGAGCCGTCCCTCTGATAACTCAGTTCTAATCCTGTCCCTCGTGGTCACTCAGAATGAAAATCTTAACATCTTCAATTCTGCCACCTCCAGCTCTCTGGCAGGCCTCACTCAATTTGGTAAACCTTCTCTTTCACTCTTGCTGCATTCCTTCTATCACAAATCATCTTTGACACTCATCTGCACCCACTCCACCCTGCCTACGATGTCTTCTTCACCTTACCTGTGCTCTGTCTGTAGCTGTGGATTTCAACTCATCTACCTTTGCTACTTCCGCAACTTCCCCTTGCTAACAGCATTTCAATTAAAGGAAACACCATCAGCAGCCTGTGGTTGTCCAATCAACGAGCCCAACACACTTTTTTTTTGTGAACTGGTCATTTAAATATGTTCTTATAGAATAAAGTACTGTATGAATGATTGATTAGATGTGGTTTGTAGTTGAAAGCGAAGCTGCTCAGTATATAAACGCCCACCCAATTTCACCCTGCTTAAAACTATTCACAAAAACATCTAGGCTGTGATCAAAACACTTATACTACAGAAGAAAAAACACAAGAGTGCATTTCCACAGACCATATTTATTCTTTTCTTCGTAACTTTCAGACTTCCCTGTAGTGCAGTGTTTCATACCAGCTTACCCTCTCTGCCCAGCCACTTGGTGAAGTCGGTCAGGGTCTCCCACTGCGTGGAGTTCATATGGATGTGCTCCCGGTTACTGATGTACTCATTGTAGACGATGTTGTTGTGTACTCGCTTGGTCCCTGTGGATGAGAAATGAGCAAAAAACATTCTTATAACTGACTATAGACAGCTGCTGCTGCAGAAACATCTGGATGACTAGCAAACCCCATCTCACCAAATCGTCTCCTGAGCAGCTCCAAGAAGTCGCTTTTGAATTCACTGGGAGAAAAGCAACAAAAATAAACGCTTAGGATCTTTTTCATTAAATCACAAACATGACGGAAGAAGAAACATGACGTAACTCACTCTGAGAAGTAGTCCATGAACTTGGTGGGGTTCTCCGAGGCCAGCAGCAGTTGCCTCTGGTGGGACTCGGACATGCAGTGACACTTAAATCCGTTCTGTCACCATCAAAAACACAGTTTATAGTTTAAAATCATTTAGAAGTACAACGAATAGAGCTACAAAAAGACCCATTTAATGAACATCTTACCTCGTCCCTGCATTGTTTCTGACACATCTGGCAATACCATCTCAACTTCTGGAGACCTTTGGCTTTTATCCGGTTGCTTATCGCTTTGGGTGAAAGAAAATCTGCTTTTCCCATTATGACTAGCTACCTTTGATACGAAACACTTCATAAAATGATAAAAAATTCTATGCTGTTTTTCTCCAAACGCTGCTCAAACGAGCGCTCGCTGCTAGGGTCAACAGCTTCCGCGTGTACTTCTACGTCATACCCGCGCGAATAAACGTAAAAACTCGCGAGACTCTTGCTGCGTGCTTGAACTCCTCATGAAGTTTGTGTTTTCTGGAATTTCAGTGTACATAACGTTCCGGAAAACAAATTCACAAAATTTTATAACCATATTTCATTTATTACAGTTTCTGTGTTTTATTTAACCATGCTACAAGAAAAAAAAAAAAGCTTAAAAGATGATTTAAAAGTCTTTTCTTTTGCTAAAGAAGAAGAAAAACTCGAAACAAACCAACGAAAAAGGATGTCGCCAGCTGATATAAGATAATCTTAATTCATTTTTCAATATTTTATTTTTAATTAATCTACATGTAAAAGATCAACTACAAAATGAAGATATATGTCTGGCTGCTAGCATGAGCAGTTTTTATTTACGCACAAGTAAAAAATGTATGCATATGCTACATGGGAACAGATGAATCTTTCAGGAGGACTCCGTTAACGGTAAGAATTTTGACAGTAAGTTGAGAATTCTGTTTTTGTTTTTCTTGGGAAAAAGAGCAAAAGTCTTTTCAGCTGGTAAAAGTAACATTTACATTCCGTAAGAGACTGTATTGTAAAAAGTAGATGTTAAATAGCGTAAACACATTTTGGATAAATTACTGCGATAATGTACAATAATTAATTTAACTTTTGGAGAAATGTCGAAGGATCGAATGGATCAGATTTTTCTTAACGAGTGTCTGTGAAGGCATCAATTCGTCCATTTTGCTTTTGACTTGCGCCTGCGCAGTCCTGCGTGTCTGACCTTCATAGGACTAACCATGTTCGCTAGGAGCAGCGCTTTGGTGTTCTCCCCACAATGGTAAAGTGAATAATTTTCATATACTTTCTCCGCTGCCTTTAACGCAGTATTTTATAGGTTTACTTCAAGTAGATATGCAGCGGGAGTGAGTGTGTGACGTGTAGACTGCACCGTTTGCAGTTATTGAATACAAGGGCGCGCTAGATTGCAGGCCGCGGCTAATGAATGACAGCGCTGCCAATGGACACGTTCAGCCGGCTAGCCGTTAATGCTAACTGAGCTGACATTGTTCAATCTAAGCTCCAAAAGTAAAATATTATCACTGCCCCTGGGCGATTTATTTTACTGCATTATCTAACACAGCATAAGAACAGCTAGAGGTAACTGTCACAGCTTTCTCCGTGTAGTTAGCCACCAAACTAAAGGATGAGGGCTCTCCTGCAGTGTTAGCAAACAGCTAAATCTATATTAAAGGTTTATTTAACACGAGTCTGTCCTGGAAACTGGTGTTTTTGCTGTTTAGGATGTATTTGGATACTGATGAAGCTTGTTGGTTAAGCTCACATACACCCTTTC